>SJYX01009686.1:20241-43297 GCA_006410675.1 Oreotragus oreotragus | reverse complement strand
GGGTCTTAGCAGATCATTTAAAGATTAACTAAGATTTCTAAAGGCAATCTAACTTTGACTAAATGCTTAGTGTTTTTGAAGACCAATTTTTTTCTTAAAAAATTCAGATAAATTGTTTTGAATAAACAGTTTGGAAGACTATCAGTATTTGTTTGGATATCAGATTAAAGTTTGGGGACATTGCTCTTGGCAGAATGACAGCCATTTCACAAGGTGACATTTTAACTATTAATTTATATGCCATATCAGAAGTTTGATTTAAGTGGCCATTATTTAGAGTAGTCACACCGAGTCTATGATTTATTGCAAAGGAAACTTCCAATGAACAAAAATATTTCTGGAAATTCTCTCTATAGATAGCTTTTCAGTCAAAATCCTATTATTTAATGGTTACAGCTTTTTTTTTTTAATGTAACTGCCACTATCTATATAGAACTTTGAATAGTAAAGATATCATAAAATTAATATATGTACACTGGTCAAATATACATCAATATCTAAAAGTACCACCAGGATTTAGATTTAGTATTTGGATAAAAACGGCATGACAGACTACATTAGGTTGCAGTAATAAATTTAAAAATGAACGTGCTTCTCTAAGTTTCAATGACACATGACACACAGGTTTATTTGTCATATTTCATGATAAAAGGGAGCTACAGATCTGGTCTATGTTATCTGCATGCTGGGACTCAGGTTAATGGAGCATCCTTTATCTGGGAGATCATCACCACTGTTGAAGAAGGAAAAGGGTACAACACTAGCTCTTAAATCCATGGTATGTGTGTGTGTGTATGTGTGTGTGTGTGTGTGTGTGCATGCACGTGTATGTGTGTGTGTTACTCAGTGATTGTGTGACTCTTTTAAACCTATGGTCTGTAGCCTGCCAGACTTCTCTGCCCAAAGAATTCTCCAGGAAAGAATACTGGAGAGGGCAGCCATTCTTTTCTCCAGGGGATCTTTCATACTAACATCTCCTGAGTTGCAGGAGGATTCTTCACCACCTGAGGTACCAGGAAAGACACTTAAATCCACTGTATATATTTAATTTGCCAATCCAAGTCACATGGCCAAAGCCAACATAAGTGGGATAGGAATTAATGGTATTCTTTAGGAAATGGCAGATATTTGTGACAATAATAAAGTTTAGTGCAGACACAATCATTGAAGCTTCTCACTTATGAGGATCATCTATTAGTGCATCATAAGTTTATTGGGATAATAAAGTAAAGCCAAGGTTCCTAGTTGGAGTGAGTGACTGAGAATCACTTAGTTGTTTCTGAAACTTTGCCAGTCCATGGGCTGTAGCATGCCAGGTTCCTTTGTCCGTGGAATTTTCCAGGCAAGAATACTGAAATTGGTGGCCATTTCCTTCTCCAGTAGGCACTGGTGGAAAAGAATCTGCTTGCTAATGCAGGAGATGCCAGAGATTTGGATTAAATCTCTGGGTAGTGAAGATTCCCTGGAGGAGGACATCACAACCCATCCCAGTTTTCTTGCCTGGAGAATCCCATGAGGAGCATGGCAGGTTACAGTCCATAGGGTCACAAAGAGCTGGACATGCTGAAGCCACTTAACACACATACACCCAAAGTAAAACCATGTACTTAAAACAACTAGCCCAGGGCCTTGTACACATTGAATACTTGATTACTATCATTTTCTTAAGAAATGTTTTACAGTTATGCTATATTAAATAGCTTATGTAGGTATTTCTAGAAGCATATTCTTCCAATTAAGAAGGTAAGTGAACTGTTCCTCTGCAGGACTGTGTACAGTGCTGGCAAAATCAATGATGAAATTTTCAGTTAAGAGGAAATGATGTATTTTTCTCAGAGGTGGGGGTGAGCAGCAGAATTGTGCAGGTGCATCCAGTAATTTTTGGAGACAGGAGACTCCTCTCTGTGGAAGGCAAGCTGTCTCAGTGTATCTGGTGGACATTATCTTAGGAACTTTTTCACCCAATGCTTTATTCATTAATTAAACTGTGGTTATGCCTTGACTTCCCAACTAGCCTCCAGAGAGACTAAAAATGAAATGATTGATTGACCTGAACGTTTTGGACTTTTAAATGCTTACCTTTTTCATTTTTAATAGCATTGCCCTTCAGTATCATACAAATCAGGTCCTTTTTTTCACCTTTTAACTTCATCTTGCTCTACCTTCACCCTTGGCTACTCTGCTGTATTTACACTGACTTCCTTGTGTTGCCTTACACACCTTGTTCCTCTTTTTAGAACTCTCTTTCCACAGATACTTATGAGTCACTGCTTATTTATTCAGATCTTTATTCAAATGTCATTTTCTCAAGGAGACTACACTATTTAAAATTGTATACCCTTCACCCATAATCACCATTATCCTGTTTTATATTCATATTTTCACAGTAGCAAGCAATCTCCTTCTAGCATTCTGTAAGATTCACTCATTTTTTTTATTTTCTTTTCCTTTCTTCCCCATTTTAAGCCCTCCTTGAGGGCGTGGATTTTATATCTCGTTCAGTATGGCACTCATTGAAATCTATGTTAGACAAACACATTGCTGTTGTGTGTGTGTGTATGTTTATGTCTTGCATTTCATGTCAGTTTTGTTTGTTCAAAAAAATTCCCTGGCAGTCCAGTGGTTAGGATTCTGTGTTTTCACTGCTGATTCTCCTTCTAGCATTCTATAAGATTCACTCATTTTTTAAATTTTCTTTTCCTTTCTTCCCCATTTTAAGCCCTCCTTGAGGGTGTGGATTTTATATCTCGTTCAGTATGGAACTCATTGAAATCTATGTTAGACAAACACATTGCTATTGTGTGTGTGTGTGTATGTTTATGTCTTGCATTTCATGTCAGTTTTGTTTGTTCAAAGAAATTCCCTGGCAGTCCAGTGGTTAGGATTCTGTGTTTTCACTGCTGAGGGTTGCTTTGTGGCCATAGTAATTTATATTTGGAATAATTTTCAATTTTCTGTTCTAAAATTATAGTTCTCAATTTTATCAATAGCATAGGCAACTCCATTCCTAAGCAGAGTAGATGGTTACCTATGGAATTCAGAGACTTTCCATATCCCTGGCTGGGTCAAAATCCTTTTTACTAGACTGCCTCAATACCTGACTCTCTATTGAAAAGAGACCCAGATGTATACAACAGTCTTTTGGACTCTGTGGGAGAGGGCGAGGGTGGGGTGATTTGGGAGAATGGCATTGAAACATTTATAATATCATATGTGAAATGAATCACCAGTCCAGGTTCGAAGCATGATACAGGATGCTCAGGGCTGGTGCACTAGGATGACCCAGAGGGATGGTATGGGGAGGAAGGTGGGAGGGGGCTTCAGGATAGGGAACACATGTACACCCGTGGCGGATTCATGTTGATTTATGGCAAAACCAATACAATATTGTAAAGTAATTAACTTCCAATTAAAATAAACAAATTTATATTAAAAATTAAAAAAATAATCTTTTTTCAGAAATAAGCCATTAACTCATATAAATTGAGAAGCCTACTCAGTAAGATATGTACTTGTATGCACACTGTTATGCCACAAATAATATATGCAAATAAATATTCTGTATCTCTCTCTATGTATTATCACTATCTTTCTCCAACTAACTCTTCTCCAATGTCTGATCCTTCCCTTATTTTATTTCCAAGACTTCTTCACTCAACTTCTCCCCACTGGTTAGTTTTATATGTTCAGAAGATTTCCAAAATCAATTTTCTGATTCCTAATCATTTTATATTTCACATGTATTATCCTAACAAAATATTTTATGGAATCTTTACTGCCTCCTGAAATAAATATTTTCTTCTTAACCTCTGAGTCAATCTTGCCTTTCTTGCCATTCCTCTGACATTCTCACTATGCTAGTCCCCTGTTTACAAACCTGATTGAGTAATAGAATCACCTGTGGGGTTCTTTAAATTACCGCTTCCTAATTCTGAGTCTCTGAGAAGTAGGCCTAAGAAAATACATTAAAAAAGAAAAGTATTTCTAGATTTTTCTGAAACACAGGTAGACGTGAGGACCACCTGCTTTTAGAAAACAAGTTTATAATTAAACACTGTATTTTCTTATATTCTTGTTTATTTTATTTTTCCTGATAGTTCTGCCTGGAGTGTTGTCTTTACAATTCAGCTTGCTTAAATCTTGTTTTTAATTCAGATCTTCTCAAAATTCTAGTTTATTTAATAACTTTCCACTTATATTAGCTAAGGAAAAAANTTAGAAAACAAGTTTATAATTAAACACTGTATTTTCTTATATTCTTGTTTGTTTTATTTTTCCTGATAGTTCTGCCTGAAGTGTTGTCTTTACAATTCAGCTTGCTTAAATCTTGTTTTTAATTCAGATCTTCTCAAAATTCTAGTCTATTTAATAACTTTCCACTGATATTAGCTAAGGAAAAAATTAACAACATTTAACAGTTTATATCTAAATTATACTTGAAGCATTGTTTTTTTATTATTAGTTATTTGAGAACAGAGATTATACTTATCTATTTTTACTTTATGCAAAATTTCAAATACAAAACTTTTCATTTTTCCAATGATCAAATAAGCTTCATATTTCCTGTTGAATATATCCAAATAGTGTTAATATTTTTAAAATTATTACAACTTACATAATAAAATATTATTTATGACAATCTTTATAATATTAATACAGTCACACAATAATTACACAATTAATGAGTTTAGGAGTTAATAAGTGAAAATTATAATTGCCACTTGTAACCATTTAAAATGACAAAGTAAAATAGTATTAAATAAAAGCTTCCTTAAATCAAGATGATAATTTTATAACAAGCTATTTATTGTTGACAATACTTAAAATAATTTAACTGATATATACAGTGTTTCCATTTTGGTCATCAGGCAAATGCCATTCTTTAAGGAATAACCCAGGGAAACATACATTATTGTTATTTCAAAGTATATCAACAAAAAATTATGAATCATTCAACAAAATAAAGAAAAACTGTCAATGGAATGAGACCTAAACATTATACAGAAGTTGAAATTATCAGAGAAATAACTGTAAATATGACAGATTTGCAAAAATAGTGAAACAGTTGAACATATGAATACCAAATATGAGAATGAAGTTATTTTTACAATATTTAAATGAAAATGCTAGATAATGCAAAGATAAAATATGAAAAAGTTTCAATTTATATTTCAAATACTACAAAACAAATGTAATTAGATTATATACTGATCTCAAGAGGTACCCTACATAACTAAATGTTGGAATAGTAAAATAGTGAAACAGTTGGACATATGAATACCAAATATGAGAATGAAGTTATTTTTACAATATTTAAATGAAAATGCTAGATAATGCAAAGATAAAATATGAAAAAAGTTTCAATTTATATTTCAAATACCATAAAACAAATGTAATTAGATTATATACTGATCTCAAGAGGTACCCTACATAACTAAATGTTGGAATAGCAGTTGATAACAATGTAGCATACCACCTACTGGGTTAAATAAGCATGGACTAAGCATTTAATAACTGTTTTTCTAATATCCTCATCGTTTGGAAAGATTTTATGGGGATATCATATAGTACATGTGTATTTTCAACAGCTCTCCAAGGAACATTTGCTGATGCTTTATTTTTCTGCCTATTAGTATTCCAAGATTGGACAGAGGCTTTTAAAATCATTACAATAGTCCTTACTGCTTTGGGTAAAGGACAAGTATCAATAAATATTTGATGATAAAAATAAGGGTAATAATGTTACTCATTTGCATCTTGTCTCTCTTCATCTTTTCATACCTTTTGAATAAAAAAAATGGGAACAACTCTTCAATATCAGCTCTGGATTAAATGAGGGAGTCTCTCACAAGACTGGACCCTGACAAGAAAGTGCCTCATAGTTCACTGGAAAATTCATGAAAACAAGTACTATGTCATTAGAAGGAACATTTGAGTGGTAGATTCAAAACACCCTTGACAAAGGACAAGCAAAACAATATTCTGATCCATATATATTCCTTCTTTATTATTAGTAAGTCACACAAAATGACTATGTCTAGAAAGGCATATGAAATGAGGCATGCGTTTAATTAGGCAAGTATGTTGAGAACTTTGGAAAAGTAAGAACATTTTCAAGGTAAAGGTAAGCAGTATATATTTAGTGCAAGCAGATATATGAGGAAAGATTAAAGGTGGAGGATATAAAATAAAAGGTGTTATCATCTGTAATAGAGCTTCTAAATGAGTCAGACCCTATTCTAATGTATAGGCACTCATCATTTCAGAGCTCTTTGTGTTGACTGAAACTAACATGATAAAATATTTTCAGAATTAATGAAATTCACACATACATAATTGAAACAAATTATTCAATCCTTTGCTCATATCATGAAGTAAATAGCTAATTCTTTGAAGCATCGCTCACTTAACAGGTTGTGCTATAGTTAAATTAAACAAAATGTTATTAATTATGTTCAGTACAGTTGCTCAGTTGTATCTGACTCTTTGCGACCCCATGCACACTAGGATTCTGCATCCATTACCAACTGCCAGAGCTTGTTCAAACTCATGTCCTTCGAGTCGGTGATGCCATCAAACCATCTCATCCTCTGTCACAACCTCCTCCTGATTTCAATATTTCCCAGTGTCAGGATCTTTTCAAGTGAGTTGCTCTCTGCATCAGGTGGCCAAAGTATTGGAGCTTCAGCTTCAACATCAGTTCTTCCAATGAATACCCATGACTGATCTCCTTTAGGATGGACTGGTTGTGACTTTGTGACCCCATGCACACTAGGATTCTGCATCCATTACCAACTGCCAGAGCTTGTTCAAACTCATGTCCTTCGAGTTGGTGATGCCATCAAACCATCTCATCCTCTGTCACAACCTCCTCCTGATTTCAATATTTCCCAGTGTCAGGATCTTTTCAAGTGAGTTGCTCTCTGCATCAGGTGGCCAAAGTATTGGAGCTTCAGCTTCAACATCAGTTCTTCCAATGAATACCCATGACTGATCTCCTTTAGGATGGACTGGTTGGATCTCCTTGTAGTCCAAAGGACTCTCAAGAGTCGTCTCCAACACCACATTTCAAAAGCATCAATTCTTTGGCATTCAGCTTTCTTTGTAGTCCTACTCTCACATCCATACATGAGTACTGGAAAAACCATAGCTTTGACTAGGTGGACCTTTGCTGGCTAAGTAATGTCTCTGCTTTTTAATATGTTGTCTAGGTTGGTCATAATTTTTCTTCCAAGGAGCAAGCATCTTTTAATTTCATGGCTGCAGTCATCATCTGCAGTGATTTTGGAGCCCCCAAAAATAAAGCTTGTCACTGTTTACATTGTTTTCACATCTATTTCTATGAAGTAATTGCACTGGATGCCATGATCTTTGTTTTTAAATGCTGAGTTTTAAGTCAACTTTTACATTCTCCTCTTTCACCTTCATCAAGAGACTAAGTTTCTCTTTCCCTTCTGCCATAAGGGTAGTGTCTTCTGAATATCTGAGGTTATTGATATTTCTCCCAGCAATCCTGATTCCAGTTTGTGCTTCATCCAACCCAGCCTTTCACATGGTATACTCTGGATATAAGATAAATATGCTAATCTGTTGTTTCATGTCCGGTTCTAATTGTTGCTTCTTCACCTGAATACAGATTTCTCAGGAGGCAAGTAAGCTGGTCTGGTGTTCCCATCTCTTGAAGTATTTTCCACAGATTTTTGTGATCCAGAAAGTCAAAGCTTTTAGCTTAGTCAGTGAGGCAGACATAGAGTTTTTTTTTTTTTTTTCCTGGTATTCTCTTGCTTTTTCTATGATCCGTTGGATGCTGGCAATTTGATCTCTGGTTACTCTGACTTTTTTAAACCCAGCATTAAGTTTGTGGTTCATGTACCACTGAACCTAGCTTGGAGAATTGTGAGCATTAATTTGTTAGCATGAGAGATGAGTGCAGTCATACAGTAGTTTGAACATTCTTTAGCATTGACTTTCTTTGGGACTAGAATGAAAACTGACATTTAATCATGTACAAAATAATGATTTCTATTTCATACCTCACAGGGCTACTTGAGGGTCATGAAGAGCCATGGGATCTTGAAAAATCAGACAGAACTGAGTGACTGAACAACAACAGGGCTACTTGAGAGTTGTGTGGCTGCACAATTAATATTCTGTTAACACTTTGAAGGAAACACTTCAGGAATGAAGAATCTAAGCTCATCTCAATGAGTGCCTCAAACATGACTACAGTTCCAGAAGTCAGACTTCTATGCACAACCTTTAAACTCAAAGTATGCTAATTAAGACTATTTATTAAGTTTGATTTCATAGTTTATAATATATAAAGATAAACACATAAAATTCTCTGTTTCTGATTGTACATAACTTATTCATTCTGTTTCAAAATCATGATTTCACTTCATCTTATATGCACATCATTTTTTTTTTTTACTTGGATAACTGTGATATTGAATGGTTTGCCTTGGAAATGAACAGAGATCATTCTGTCGTTTTTTAGACCCATATATATGCTGTCTACAAGAAACCCACTTCAGACCCCAAGACACATACAGACTCAAAGTGAGAGGATGGAAAAATAGATTCCATGCAAATGGGAAGCAAAAGAAAGCTGGAGTAGCATTCGTCACAATAGACAAATAATCTTCTTTAAAATAAAGAATATTACAAGGGATAAGGAAGGACCCTACATAATAATCAAGGGATCATTCCAAGAAGAAGACATAACAATTGTAAATATCTATGCACCCAACATAGGAGCACCTCGATACATAAGACAAACACTAGGAGACATAAAAGAAGAAATTGACAGTAACACAATAATAGTAGGAAATTTTAACACCCTACTCACACCAATGGACAGATTATCAAAACAGAAAATTTATAAGGAAATGCAAATCTTAAATGATACATTAGATCATATGGATTTCATTGATATCTTCAGGACATTCCATCCAAATGCAGAAGAATACACCTTCTTTCCAAGTGCACATGGAACATTCTCCAGGATAGACCATATCTTGGATCACAAATCAAACCTCAGTAAGTTTAAGAAAATTTAAATCATATTAAGCATCTTCTCCCACCACAAGACTATGATACTAGATACCAGTTATAAGGAAAAAAACTGTAAGAAACACAAACACATGGAGATTGAATAAGATGTTTCTAAATAACAAACAGGTTACTGAAGAAATCAAAAGGGAAATAAAAAATGTTCTAGAAACAAATGACAATGAAAAAATGACAACTCCAAACCTGTGGGATGCAGCAAAAACTGTTCTAAGAGGGAAATTTATTGCAATACAATCCTACTTCAAGAAACAAGAAAAACATCAGAGACAACCTAACTTTACACATAAAGCAAATGGGAAAAGAAGGAAAAAAAAAAGTAGTAGAAGGAAAAAATCATAAAGATCCAAGAATAAATAAATGAAAAATGAAAGAAACAATAGTAAAGATTCATAAAACAAAAGCTGATTCTTTGAGAAGATAAAATCGACAAACCCTTAGCCAGGCTCAGCAAGAATAAAAGAGAAGAATAAAATCAACAAAATTAGAAATGAAAAAGGAGAGGTTACACAAGACAATTCAGAAATACAAAGGATTAGAAGAGACTATTATGAACAACTGTATGGCAATAATATATATAACATGGAAGAAATTGACAGATTCTTAGGAAAGTTCTATCTTCCAAGACTGAACCAGGAAGAAATAGAAATTATGAACAACCCAATTACAAGCACTGATAAGATAAAATCGACAAACCCTTAGCCAGGCTCAGCAAGAATAAAAGAGAAGAATAAAATCAACAAAATTAGAAATGAAAAAGGAGAGGTTACACAAGACAATTCAGAAATACAAAGGATTAGAAGAGACTATTATGAACAACTGTATGGCAATAATATATATAACATGGAAGAAATTGACAGATTCTTAGGAAAGTTCTATCTTCCAAGACTGAACCAGGAAGAAATAGAAATTATGAACAACCCAATTACAAGCACTGAAATTGAAGCTGTGATCAAAAATCTCCCAAAAAACAAAAGCTCAAGACCAGATGGTTTCACAGGAGAATTCTATCAAACATTTAGAGAAGAGCTAATACCTATCCTTCTAAAACACTTTCAAAAAATTACAGAGGAAGGAACACTTCTAAATTCATTCTATGAGGTCACCATCACCCTGATACCAAAACCAGACAAAGACAACACAAAAAAAGAAAACTGCAGACCAATATACCTGATGAACATAGATGCAAAAATCCTCAACAAAATTTTAGCAAACAGTATTCAGCAACACATCAAAAAGCTCATACACCATGATCAAGTTGGGTTTATTCCAGGGATTCAAGGATTCTTCAATATACACACATCAATCAATGTGACACACCATATTAAAAAATTGAAAGATAAAAACCATATGATCATCTCAATAGATGCAGAAAAGGCCTTTGACAAAATTCAGCACCTATTTATGATTAAAACTCTTCAAAAAATGGGCATAGAAAGAATCTACCTTAATATAGTAAAGGCTACATATGATAAGCCAACAGAAAACATTATTCTCAATGGTGAAAAATTGAAAGCATCCTCCCTAAGATCAGAAACAAGACAAGGGTGTCCACTTTTGCCACTATTATTCAACATAGTTCTGGAAGTCCTGGCTACAGTAATCAGAGAAGAAAAAGAAACAAAAGGAATCCAGATCGGAAAAGAAGTAAAGCTCTCACTGTTTGCAGGTGACATGATACTGTACATAGAAAAACCTAAAGATACTATCAGAAAATTACTAGAGCTAACCACTGAATTTAACAAAGTTGCAGGATACAAAATCAATACACAGAAATCACTTACATTTCTATATACTAACAATGAAAAATCAGAAAGAGCAATTAAGAAATCAATCCCATTCACCATTACAACCAAAATAATTAAATATCTAGGAATAAACTTATCCAAGGAGATGAAAGAACTGTACACAGAAAATTAAAAGACACTAATGAAAGAAATCAAAGATAACATAAACACATGTAGAAATATTTCATGTTCCTGGGTGGGAAGAATCAATATTGTGAAAATGTCTATACTACCAAACGCAGTCTACAGATTCACTGTGATCCCTATGAAATTACCAATGGCATTTTTCACAGAACTAGAACAAAAAGTTCACAATTCATATGGAGACACAAAAGATTCAATAGCCAAAGCAGTCTTGAGAAAGAAGAATAGAGCTGGAGGAATCAAGCTTCCTGACTTCAGGTTATACTACAAAGATACAGTCATCAAGACAGTATGGTACTGGCACAAAAACAGAAGTATAGACCAATGGAACAAGAAAGAAAGCCCAGAAATAAACCCATGCACCTATAGGTACCTTATTTTTGACAAAGGAGGCAAGAATATAGAATGGGGTAAAGACAACCTCTTCAATTAATGGTGCTGGGAAAACTGGACAGCTACATGTAAAAGAATGAAATTAGAACACTTTCTAACACCATACACAAAGATAAACTCAAAATGGATTAAAGACCTAATTGTAAGATGAGATACTATAAAACTCTTAAAGGAAAACATAGGCAGAACACTTGACGAAATAAATCAAAGCAAGATCCCTTATGACCCATATCCTAGAGTAATGGAAATAAAAATAAACAAGTCAGACCTGATTAAATTTAAAAGCTTTTGCACAATAAAGGAAACTATAAACAAAGTGAAAAGAAAATCCTCAAAATAGGAGAAAATAATAGCAAATGAAACAACTGACAAAGGATTAATTTTGAAAATATGCAAGCAGTTCATACAACTCAATGTCAGAAAAACAAACGATCCATTCAAAAAGTGGGAAAAAGACCAAAGAAGACACACAAATGGCTAACAAACACATGAAAAGATGCTCAACATAGCTCATTATTAGAGAAATGCAAATCAAAAGTACAATGAGATATCACCTCAGACCGGTCAGAATAGCCATCATCAATAAGTCTACAAACAATAAATGGTGGAGAGGGTGTGGAGAAAAGGGAACACTCTTCCACTATTGGTGGGAATGTAAATTGATACAGCCACTATGGAAGACAGTATGGAGATTCCTGGAAAAACTAGGAATAAAACCACCATATGACCCAGAAATACCACTCCTAGGCATATACCCTGAGGAAATCAAAACTGAAAGAGACATATGTATCCCACTGTTCTTCACAGCACTATATACAATAGCTAGAACATGGAAGCAACGTAGATGTCCATCAACAGATGAATGGATAAAGAAGATATGATATACATACACAATGAACTCAGCCATAAAAAAGAATGCATCTGAGTCAGTTCTAATGAAGTGGGAAAATTGATGCTTTTGAACTGTGGTGTTGGAGAAGACTCTTCAGAGTCCCTTGGACTGCAAGGAGATCCAACCAATCCATTCTGAAGATCAGCCCTGGGATTTCTTTGGAAGGAACGATGCTGAAGTTGAAACTCCAGTACTTTCACCACCTCATGCGAAGAATTGACTCATTGGAAAAGACTCTGATGCTGTGAGGGATTGCGGGCAGGAGAAGGGGATGACAGAGGATGAGATGGCTGGATGGCATCACTGACTCAATGGCCATGAATCTGAATGAACTCCAGGAGTTGGTGATGGACAGGGAGGCCTGGCGTACTGCAATTCATGGGGTGCAAAGAGTCGGACACGACTGAGCAACTGAACTGAACTAAATGAAGTGGATGAACCTAGAATCTATTTTACAGAGTGAAGTGAGTCAGAAAAAGAAAGATAAATACCATATTCTAACACATATTCAGAATCTAGAAAAATTGCACTGAGGAATTTATTTACAGGGTAACAGTGGAGAAAAACATAGAAAATAGACTTATGCACATGGAGAGAGGGAAGGAAAGGGTGAGATGTATGGAAAGAGTAACATGGAAACTTACATTATCATATGTAAAATAGATAGCCAACAGGAATTTGCTGTATGGCTCAGGAAACTCAAACAGGGGCTCTGTATCAACCTTGAGCGGTGGGATAGGGAGGGAGATGGGAGGAAGTTTCAAAAGGGAGGGGATATATGTATGCCTATGGCTGATTCATGTTGAGGTTTGAAAGAAATCAGCAAAATTCCTTAAAGCAATTTTCCTTCAATAAAAAAATTAATTAAAAAATATTTTTTAAAAAGCGTCATTTTAGTTGGAAAAGAATACAACAGTAAGATAAAATTTCTACAACTAGCAAATGAGCCAGTGACCCGTCCCTAAGCCTCACTCTTATGGATTAAAGAAGCTATCAACAACGTCAATTTCTAGTAGCAATAACTTACTGAGTGAAAGAGCCTTAGGGTGGAAACAGCACAAAATAAAATTGTTTCCTTGATGTTTGATTTAAACTGAGATAACTTTATTTATGGTGGAAGGTTTTTAATTTGTCTTGTTACCAACCCTTGTCTTTCCTTAGCAAAAATGACCCAGGGGCTGAGGTTGCCCTTAAAAGTTAATTTGTTTGCTTTTTCCTTACCATCAATCAGTTACACCTGCATGTGGTAAAACAAGCAAGAGAACACTGAGTTTTCATATAAATCAAAGCAGGAAAATTGATTACTTTTCAATTATGGAGCTCACCGAGGAATAGATTACCTGGCGTGGGTTTAGTCACATATGGTGTTCTTTAGCTGATGGTTAAAGTACTAAAAATCCTCTGATGCGAACATACTGCATTGCCCTTTAGTTCTAGCCTTCAGACATTGTTTTGTAGGTCTCTGGCCAGTTGCCCATCTCAGAGAAGTCCCTGGCCATGAAATCCATTCCTTTTCATCTCACCATGATGCCTTTTCTATTCACTTAATGGTTCTGTTCTCATGATTAATCTTGCAGGTGAATATTTACTAATGTTCGGGTTGTGTGAAATCTAATAAATATTATCTCTCTGCTTTGCCTCTGTTATAAACCGATTTCAAGTTAGGCCAAAAACATTAATAACTAAGTATTTCCCCTTTAGCATGAACTGTGATCAGTGATTTGTTTCCAACAATTACATTATGAAAAGAAGTAGAAACAGTAACTTAACAGTTTGGCTAAACCTGGAAAACACTACTTGGCCAGGTTATCAAGGTTATATCAGTGATAAGTCATGTTGACAGCATGTACCCCAATCTAGTGTGATGAAGGAAGCACTTCACTTCTGTGGTATTCTTCAAATCCATAATCCTGTTCTAACTGTGACAGAAACATCGGACACACTCAAACCGACCCTTCTACAAAGTACCTGACCATCTCAAAACTGTAAAGGTTATGAAAAACAAGTAATGTCTGATTGTTCTAGACTAACTGATGATAAAGAAACAAAACCCAAGAGAGTGGAGTAGAAGGATGTGAACTCATCATCTCTGAGAACTCCAAAACTACAACTTGCTGATGAACAACCATTAACAGGAGAAACTTAGATCACACCAAAAAAAGATACCCCACATCAAAGGGCAAAGGAGAAGACCCAGCAAGACAGAAGACAGTAGGAGTGGTTAAATCACATTAGAGTCAAACCCCATTCTCGCCAGAGACGTTCAGAAGGCTCAAACAAAACTTTGTGCAGACAGACACTCTGTGGCCACAGAGACTGAGTCAGACCTGCTTTTGAGTAATTAAGTGTCTTCTGTGGAGGCACATGGAGAAGGCAGTGGCACCCCACTCCAGCACTCTTGCCTGGAAAATCCCATGGATGGAGGAGCCTGGTGGGCTGCAGTCCATGGGGTTGCTAAGAGTCGAATACGACTGAGCGACTTCGCTTTCACTTTTCACTTTCATGCATTGGAGAAGGAAATGGCAACCCACTCCAGTGTTCTTGCCTGGAGAATCCCAGGGACGGGGGAGCCTGGTGGGTTGCCGTCTATGGGGTTGCACAGAGTTGGACACAACTGAAGCGACTTAGCAGCAGCAGCAGCAGTGGAGGCACAGGTCAGCAGTGGCCTGCTGCAGGAACAGGGGCTCTGACTGCAGCAGACTTGGATCACGCAACATTACCCACCATAGAACCGAGCAGATAACCCACAAACTGCAGAACAATTAAACCAAAAAAATTCTCGCACTGTTAAGAAAATTCTAGGACCCACAACAAATTTCCCAACTCAGAGACCCACAAAGGAACTGAGAACCACCTGGGAATTTGACTTCAGAGGCCAGTGGGATTTTATTACAGACTTCCACAGGACTGGGAAAACAGACTTTTGGAGGGCACAAACAAAACCTGGTGCACACAGGAACCAGGACAAGGGAGCAGTGTCCCCACAAATGATTGACTCAGACTTGCCTGTCAGTGTCCATGAGTCTCTGGTGGAGGCATGAGTTTGGCCCAGACCAAAAAACAGGGAGGGAACACAGCCCATCAACAGAAAATTGGATTAAAGATTTACTGAGCATGACCCTGCCCATCAGAACAAGAACCAGTTTTCTCCACAGTCTCTCCCATCAGGAAGCTTCCATAAGCCTCTTATCCTTATTCATCAGAGGGCAGACTGAATGAAAATCACAATCATAGAAAACTAACCAAACTGATCACATGGACCACACCATTCTCTAACTCAATGAAACTGTGAGTATGCCATGTAGGGCCACCCAAGTTGGACGGGTCATGGTGTAGAGTTCTGATAAAATGTGGTCCATTGGAGAAGGGAATAACAAACCACTTCAGTATTCTTGCCTTGAGAACCCCATGAACAGACTGGAAAGTCCAAAAATATAAGACCCTGAAAGATGAACGCCCAAGGTCAGTAGGTGCCCAATATGCTACTAGAGAAGAGGGAGAAATGAATTCAGAAAGAATGAAGAGACAGAGCCAAAGTGAAAACAATCCCCAGTTGCGGATGTGACTTGTGATGGAAATAAGTCTGATGCTCTAAAGAATAATATTGCATAGGAAGCTGGAATGTTAGGTTCATGAGTCAAGGTAAATTGGAAGTGGTTAAACAGGAGATGACAAGAGTAAATATCGACATTTTAAGAATCAATGAACTGAAATGGACAGGAATGGGCAAATTTAATTCAGATGACCATGATATCTATTTCTGTGGGCAAGAATCCTTTAAAAGAAATGGTAGCCCTCATAGTTCTATGACGACCCACAAGACCTTCTAGAACTAACACCCAAAAAAGATGTTCTTTTTATCATAGGGGATTGGAATGCAAAAGAAGAAAGTCAAGAGATACCTGGAGTAACTAACAAGTTTGGCCTTGGCGTACAAAATGAAAGAATGCAAAGGCTAACAGAGTTTTGCCAAAAGGATGCATTGGTCATAGCAAACACCCTCTTCCAACAACAGGAGACAACTCTGCACATGGACATCAACAGAAGATCAATACTGAAATAAGATTCATTATATTCTTTGCTCTTGAAGATGAAGAAGCTCTATAAAGTCAGCAAAACAAGACCAGGAGCTGACTGTGGCTCAGATCATGAACTCTTTATTGCAAAATTCAGACTTAAATTGAAAAAAGCAGAGAAACCCACTAGACCATTCAGGTATGACCTAAATTAAATACCTAAAGATTATACAGTGGAAGTGACAAATAGATTCAAGGGATTAGATCTGATAGAGAGAGTGCCAGAAGAACTATGGACAGAGGTTCATAACACTGTACAAGAGGCAATGATCAAGACTATCCCCACGAAAAAGAAATGAAAAAAGCAAAAAGGTTGTCTGAGGAGGCCTTATAAATAGCTGTGAAAAGAAGAGAAGCTAAAGGCAAAGGAAAAAAGGAAACATACACCCACCTGAAAGCAGAGTTCCAAGGATTAGCAAAGAGAGATAGTAAAGCCTTCCTCAGTAATCAATGCAAAGAAATAGAAGAAAACAATAGAAGGGAAAAAACTAGAGATCTCTACAAGAAAATTAGAGATACTAAGGGAACATTTCATGCAAAGATGGGCACAATAAAGGACAGGAATGGTACAGACCTAACAGAAGCAGAAGATATTAAGAAGAGAAGGCAAGAATACACAAAAGAAGTATACAAAAAAGATCTTCAAGACCCAGATGACCATGATGGTGTCATCACTCACCTAGAGCCAGACATCCTGGAGTTCAAAGTCAAGTGGGCCTTAGGAGTCATCACTATGAAAAAAGCTAGTGGAGGTGATGGAATTCCAGTGGAGCTATTTCAAATCCTAAAGATGATGCTGTAAAAGAGCTGCACTCAATATGCCAGCAAATTATAAAAATTCATTAGTGGCAACAGGACTGGAAAAGGTCAGTTTTCATTCCAATCCTAAAGAAAGGCAATGCGAAAGAATGTCCAAACTACCATACAACTGAACTCATCTCACACTCTAGTAAAGTAATGCTCAAAATTCTCCAAGCTAGGCTTCAGCAATACATGAACCGTGAACTTTGAAATATTCAAATTGGTTTTAGAAAAGGCAGAGGAACCAGAGATCAAATTACCGACATCCGCTGGATCATGGAAAAAGCAAGAGTGTTCCAGAAAAACATCTATTTCTTCTTTATTGACTGTGCCAAAGCCTTTGACTGTGTGGATCACAATAAACTGTGGAAAATTCTGAAAGAGATGGGAATACCAGATCACCTGACCTGCCTCTTGAGAAACCTATATGCAGGTCAGGAAGCAACAGTTAGAACTGGACATGGAACAACAGACTGGTTCCAAATAGGAAAAGGAGTACGTCAAGGCTGTATATTGTCACCCTGCTTATTTTTTTTTTTATTTTTATTTTTACTTTATTTTACTTTACAGTACTATATTGGTTTTGGCATACATTGACATGAATCCGTCATGGGTGTACATGAACTCCCAAACATGAACCCCCCTCCCACCTCCCACCCTACATCATCCTTCCGGATCATCCCCATACACCAGCCCCAAACATCCTGCATCCTGCATTTAACATAGACTGGCGATTCATTTCTTACATGATAGTATACATATTTCAATGCTATTCTCCCAAATCATAANCCCTCCCACCTCCCACCCTACATCATCCTTCCGGATCATCCCCATACACCAGCCCCAAACATCCTGCATCCTGCATCGAACATAGACTGGCGATTTGGTGCACTGGAGGAAGCTCAAGCTGGAATCAAGATTGCCAGGAGAAATATCAATAACCTCAGATATGCAAATGACACCACCCCTATGGCAGAAAGTGAAGAAGAACTAAAGAGCCTCTTGAAGAAAGTGAAAGAGGAGAGTGAAAAAGTTGGCTTAAAGCTCAGCATTCAGAAAACTAAGATCATGGCATCTGGTTCCATCACTTAATGGCAAATAGATGGGGAAACAGTGGCTGACTTTATTTTTCTGGGCTCCAAAATCACTGCAGATGGTGAATGTAGCCATGAAATTAAAAGATTCTTACTCCTTGGAAGGAAAGTTATGACCAACCTAGATAGCACACTAATGAACAGTATGGTGATTACAGACAAAAGCATTGTATTATAAACATCAAACTTGCAAAGAGAGTAAATGCTAAACATGCCAACTCCCCAAAGAAATAATAATTTATGACTGATAGAAAAGAAAAGCTATGACCAACCTAGACAGCATATTAAAAAGCAGACACATTACTTTGCCAACAAAGGTCCATCTTGTCAAAGCTATAGTTTTTCCAATAGTGATGAATGGACGTGAGAGTTGGACTATAAGGAAAGCTGAACACTGAAGAACTGATGCTTTTGAACTGTGGTGTTGGAGAAGACTCTAGAGAGTCCCTTTAGACTGCAAGGAGATCCAACCAGTCCATACTAAAGGAAATCAGTCCTGGGTGTTCATTGGTAGGTTTGATGTTGAAGCTGAAGCTCCAATACTTTGGCCATCTGATGTGAAGAGCTGACTCATTAGAAAAGACCCTGATGCTGGGAAAGATTGGGGGCAGGAGGAGAAGGGGACAATAGAGGATGAGATGGTTGGATGGCATCACCGACTCAATGGGCATGGGTTTGGGTAGACTCCAGCCGTTGGTGATGGACAGGGAGGCCAGGAGTGCTGCGATTCATGGGATTGCAAAGAGTCGATCATGACTGAGTAACTGAACTGACTGAACTGAAGCCTTTGACTGTGTGGATCACTGTGTTGATCACAGATCAACAAACTTTGGAAAATTCTTCAAGAGATGGGAATATCAGACCACCTTACCTGCCTCCTGAGAAATCTGTTTGCAGATGAAGAAGCAGTAGTTAGAACTGGACATGGAACGACGGGCTGGTTCAAAATTGGGAAAGCAAACATCAAGACTGTATTGTCACCCTGTTTATTTAACTTAATTCAGAGTACATCATGTGAAATGCTGGGCTAGAGGAAGAACAAACTGGAATCAAGATTGCCAGGAGAAATAGCAATAACCTCAGATATGCAGATGACACCACCCTAATGACAGAAAGTGAAGAGTAACTAAAGAGCTTCTTGATTAAAGCTAAGAGGAGTGTGAAAAAGCTATTTAAAACTCAACATTCAAAAACGAAGATTATGGCATCTGGTCCCATCACTTCCTGGCAAGTAGATGGTGAAACAGTGGCTGACTTTATTTTTCTGGGCTCCAAAATCACTGCAGATGGTGATTGTAGCCATGAAATTAAAAGATGCTTGCTCCTTGGAAGAAAAGCTATGACAAACCTAGAGACCATATTAAAAAGCAGACATTACCTTCCCAACAAAGGTCCATCTAATCAAAACTATGATCTTTCCAGTAGTCATGTATGGATGTGAGAGCTGGACCATAAAGAAGGCTGAGCATTGAAGGATTGATGTTTTTGAACTGTAGGGTTGGAGATGACTCTTGAGGGTCCCTTGGACAGCAAGGAGATCAAACCAGTCAACCCTAAAGGAAATCAGTCCTCAAAACTCATTGGAAGGACTAAAAGTGAAGCAAGTGAAGTCGCTCAGTCATGTCTGACTCTTTGTGACCCCATGGACTGTAGCCTACCAAGCTCCTCTGTCCATGGGATTTTCCAGGCAATAGTACTGGAGTGGGTTGCCATTTCCTTCTCCAAGGGATCTTCCTGACCCAGGGATCGAAGCCGGGTCTCCCGCTTTGTAGACAGACGCTTTACCATCTGAACCACTAGGGGAGCTCCATTACTTTGGCCACCTGATGTGAAGAACTGATTCAATGGCAAAGATCCTGATGCTTGGAAACACTGAAGGCAGGAGAAGGGGATGACAGAGGATGAGATGGTTAGATGGCATCACCGACTCAATGGACATGAGTTTGAGTAAGCTCTGAGAGTTGGTGATGGACAGAGAAGCCTGTTGTCCTGCAGTCCATGGTGTTACGAGTCAGACTCAACTGAGCGAGTGAACTGAACTGAATTTATGATAAATTCATGCCGAAACAATTAAAGGGCTTTAGCCTGAAAATAAACTAATGAAATTTGAAAGATGTCTAGATCATAATTACTAATTATGCACCAATGTTTGTTTCTTAGTTATGACAAATTTACCATGGTAATGTAAGATGTTAAGAATAGGGACAATGTGTTGGTTGTAGAAACTCTATACTATCTGTTCAAATTTTCTGTAATTCTAAAACTATTTGGAAATAAAGTCTATTAAAAATAAGTCAGTCAAGGGGCGGTCCTAAGATGGTGGAGGAACAAGATGGGGAGACCACATTCTCCTTCACAAATTCATCAAAAGAACATTTCAACGCTGAGTAAATTCCACAAGACAACTTCTGAATGTTGGCAGAGGACATCAGGCATCCAGAGAAGCAGATCACTGTCTTCAAAAACAGGTAGGAAAAAATATAAAAGACGAAAAAAGAGACAAAGAAGGTAGGGAGGGAGCTCTGTCCTGGGAAGGGAGTCCCATCCCGGGAAGGGAGTCTTAAAAAGAGAGGTTTCCAAACACCAGGAAACACTCTCACTGCTGAGTCTGTGGCGAGCCTTGGAAGCACAGAAGGCAACATAACAGGGAAGAAAAATAAATAAATAATTAAAACCACCAGATTACGAGCCCAACGGTAACTCCCCCAGCGGAGAAGCAGCACAGGCACCTGCATCCGCCACTAGCAAGTGGGGGCTGGGCAGGGAGGCGTGGGCTGCAGTGCTTTTTAAGAATCGGGCCGGAATGCCCTGAGTGTAACCAGAGCAAACTAACTTGGGCTAGCATACCAGACTGTGGGATAGCTATCACATGAAAAGCTCTAACATAAGACACTGCCAGGACCGCACACAGAACAAAGAATGGAACAGCAATAGCCGGCTGCAGACCATCCCCCTCTGGTGACAGGCAGCCAGAGCCGTAAGGGCTGGAAGGGGGCAATCACAGCCCTGGAGAGGCATTACCTACCAAACTGCAAGCAGGCTTCTTTGCTAAGACTTCTAGGGGTTCTGGACAGCCTCCATCTGCCTGAGAAGTGGAGCCAGGGGTACACCCAGAAAACTGAGCAACAGGGATGGGAAAGGTGATAAGTCGCAGCAACTGCACTCGCCAAACACCTGAGCTACTCGGACCTGGGAAGGGCACACAACGCAGGCCCAACCTAATCTGCGCCTCTGAGGGCTACCTGAGAGCCGAGCCTGAGCAGCTTAGACCAGGGAGGTGTGTACAGCCTAGGGCCAGCCTCAGACGGTCCCCGGCGGAGCAACGTAGAGCCTGAATGGTGTGTGCCATAAACAGGGGCAGGCCCAGCGTGGCTGAGATACTGTGAGCACACGTCAGTGTTATTTGTTTGTAGCATCCCTCCCTCCCCACAGTGCGACTGAACAAGTGAGCCTAAAAAAAAAAAAAAGTATCTGCCACCGCCCCCCTTGTGTCAGGGCAGAAATCAGACACTGAAGAGACCAGCAAACAGAAGAAGCTAAACAGAGGGAACCACCTTGGAAGTGACCCCACACTGCCCACAACCTCAGAGAAGTCCCAGATATATCTTTACTATTTTCTGATCATTCTCTTTTTGTTGTTGTTGTTTTGTTTTGTTGATGTTGTTGTTTGATTGTCTTTTCTTCTTTTCTTTTTCTTTTTTTAACTTAAAAAAATTTTAAGTCCTCTATTTCTCCTTTAATTTTTATTTTTATAACCTACTATTACTTTTAAAAAAACTATTTTTAAAGCAAATGTCATATATATTTATTTTGTGTGTGGTTGTTGTTTTTTTAATAATTCTTGCAACTTTTTTTCTCTTCTTATTCTTTTCTTTAATATTGTATTTTTGAAAATCCAAACTCTAGATTTTTAATCTTTGCTTTTTGGTATTTGTTTTCAATTTTGTACATTTATAAGCCCAATCTTCAGTACCCAATTTTACCTGAGGGTGAGATTACTGGCTTGACCACTCTCTCCTCCTTTGGACTCTCCTTTTTCTCCACCAGGTTGTCTCTGTCTCCTCCCTCCCCCTTCTCTTCTTTACCCAACTCTGTGAATCTCTGTGTGTTCCAGACGATGGAGAACTTAGGGAACTGGTTACTGGCTGGATCTGTCTCTCTCCTTTTCATTTCCCTCTTTTATCCTTCTGGCCACCTCTGTCTACTTCCCCCCTCTCCTCTTCCCTGTATAACTCTGTGAACATCTCTGAGTGGTCCAGACTGTGGAGCGCACATAACAAAGTGATTACTGGCTAGTTTTCTCTCTCCTCTTTTGATCCCACCTCATCTCATTCCAGTCACCTCTAACTCCCCCCTCCCTCTTCTCTTCTCCATGTAACTCAGTGAACCTCTCTGGGTGTCCTTCAATGTGGAGAAACTTTTCATCTTTAACCTAAATGTTTTATCATCAGTGCTGTATAGATGGAGAAGTCTTGAGGCTACTGTAAAAATAAAACTGAAAACCAGAAGCAGGAGGCTTAAGTCCAAATCCTGAGAACATCAGAGAACTCCTGAATCCAGGGAACATTAATCAATAGGAGCTCATCAAACACCTCCATATCTACACTGAAACCAAGCACCACCCAAGGGCCAACAAGTTCCAGAGCAAGACATACCACACAAATTCTCCAGCAACACAGGAACACACCCCTAAGCTTCAATATACAGGCAGTTCAAAGTTACTCCAAAACCATTGACATCTCATAACTCATTACTGGACACTTCATTGCACTCCAGAGAGAAGAAATCCAGCTCCACCCA
>SJYX01009685.1:215523-228436 GCA_006410675.1 Oreotragus oreotragus | reverse complement strand
CCACAGACTCGGCAGGGAGAGTGTTTCCTGGCGTTTGGAACCCTCTCTGCTTAAGCTTCCCTTCCCGGGACGGGCTTCCCTTCCCAGGACGGAGCTCCCTCCCCACCTCCTTTGTCTCTTTTTTTTCGTCTTTTATATTTTTTCCCCTACCTGCTTTTGAAGTCAATGCTCTGTTTTTCTGGGTGCCTGATGTCCTCTGCCAGCATTCAAAAGTTGTTTTGTGGAGTTTGCTCAGCGTTGAGATGTTATTTTGATGAATTTGTGAGAGAGAAAGTGGTGTCCCCATCCTATTCTTCTGCCATCTTAGGACCGCCTCCCATACTGTCTTAATTACTGTAGCTTTGCAGTATAATCTGAAGTCAGGGAGCCTAATTCCTTCATCTGGTATTCTTTCTCAAGATTGCTTTGGGTATTCTGGTTCTGGTTCTCATATAAATTATACATTTTTCTGATACATTCTGTGAAAAATGCCTTTGACAATTTTATAGGGATTTCATTGAATCTGTAGATTGCTCTGGGTAGTATAGTCATTTTCACAATATTGATTCTTTCAATCCAAGAACATATATTTCACCACCTATTTGTGTCAACTTCGACCTCTTTCATCAGTATCTGATAGTTTTCTAGTAACAGATCTTTAGTCTCCCTAAGTAGGTTTATACCTAGTTTTTGTTGTTGTTGTTGTTGTTGTTGTTGTTTTTCCAGTGGTAAGTGTAATTGTTTTCTTAATTCCTCCTTCTGATTTTCACTGTTAGTATATTGGAATGCAAGAGATTTCTGTGCATTAATTTTGAATCCTGCAACATTGCTAAATTCATTGATAAACTCTAGCATTTTTCTGGTGGCATCTTTAAGATTTTCTATATAAGGTATTATGTCATCTGCAAACACTAAAATTGTTATTTCTTTCTCAATTTGGATTCCTTTTACTCATCTTACTTTTCTTATTGCCATGACTAGGACTTCCAAAATTGTGTTGAATATTAGTGGCAAGAGTGGACACTCTTGTTTTGTTTCTGATCTTAGAGGAAATACTTTTCATTTTACACCATGAGAATAATGTTTGCTGTGAGTTTTTCATATATGGCTTTTATTGTGTTCAAGTAGGTTTCCTGTATGAAGACTGCTGGAGAATTTTTACCACAAATGGGTGTTGAGTTTGTCAAAAGCTTTTTCTACATCTGTTGTGATGATCATGTGTTTTTTTATTCAATTTGTTAATATGGTGTATCACATTGATTGACTTGTGTATATTAAAGAATCCTTGCATCCTTGGGAAAAGTCCCATTTGGTCATGGTGTATGATACAGGCTTCCCTGGTGGTTCAGTTTGTAAAGAATCTGCCTGCAATGTAGGAGACCTGAGTTTGATCTCTCAGTTGGGAAGATCCCCTGGAGGAGGAAATAGCAACCCACTCTAGTATTCTTGCCGAGAGAATTCTATGGACAGAGAAGCCTGGCAGGATAGAGTCCACGGGGTCACAAAAAGTCAGACACACATGACTGAGCATCTAACACTTTCACTTTCATATGTTTTTAATGTATTGTTGGATTCGGTGTGCTAGTATTTTACTCAAGATTTTTGTGTCTATATAAATCAGTTATATAAGTCTGTAATATTCTTTTCTTGTGATATCTTTATCTGGTTTTGGTATCAGGGTGATAGTGTCCTCATAGAATGAGTCTGGGAATTTTCCTCCCTCTGTAGTTTATTTTGGAAGAGTTTGTGAAGGTTGGGTGTTAGGTTTTCTCTAAGTGTTTGATAAAATTTCCTTGTGAAGTTATCTCGTCCTGGATTTTGTTGGAAGATTTTAAATTACAGTTTCAGTTTCATTACTTCTGATTGTTGTGTGCATTTTTTCCTCTATTTCTCCCTGGTTCAGTCTTGGAATGTTGTACCACTCTAAGAATTTTTCTATTTCTTCCAGGTTGTCCATTTTCTTCACATATATGTCCTTTCAGTGTCTCTTATGATCCTTTCTCTTTCTGTGATGTCACTGTTAACTTCTCCTTTTTCATTTATAATTTTATTGATTTGTGTCCTCTTCCTTTTTTCTTAATCAGCCTGCCTAAAAGTTTATCCACTTTGTTTATCTTCGAAATGAACCAGCTTTTAATTTTATTGATTTTTGCAATTGTTTTCTTCATGTCTTATTTGATTTCTTTCTTTTTACTAACTTTGAGGATTTTTGGTTCTTACTTCTGTAGCTGGTTTAGATGAAAGATTGTTTATTTGAGATTTTTAAAAATGTATTTATTTTCATTGGAAGATAATTGTTTTACAATGTTGTGTTTGTTTCTCCCACACATCAGGATGTATCAGCCATAGGCATACATATATTCTCTCCTTCTTGAACCTTCTTCCCATCTCCCACCCCACCAACCCTCTAAATTGTCAAAGAGCACCAAGTAGAGTTCCCTGTAGAGCAGCTGCCCACTAGCTATGTATTTTACATATGGGAATGTTTATATTTCAATGCTACTCTCATTTAGTCCCATCCTCTCTTTCACCTACTGTGTTCATAAGTTTATTCTCTGTGTTTGAGTCTCTATTCCTGCCCTGAAAATAGGTTCATCAGTATCATTTTTAGATGCATTAATATATGATATTTATTTTTCTCTTTCCGACTTTCTTAACTGTGTAGCAAGCTCTAGGTCCATCCACCTCACTACAACTGACTCAAATCCATTCTTTTTTATGGCTTAAAAGTATTCCATTGTATATATGTAGAAGTTCTTCATTCATTCATCTGTTGATGGACATCTAGTTTGCTTCCATGTCCTGGCTATTGTAAACAGTGCTGCAGTGAACACTGGATATATTTGTCTTTTTCAATTATGGTTTTCTCAGGGTATATGTCCAGTAGTGGGATTGCTAGGTCATACAGAAGTTTTATTCCCAGTTTTTTTCAGAAATCTCCAAACTATTCTCTATGATAGTTGCATCTATTTACATTCCCACCAACAATGCAAGACTTTGGCCTTTTCTCCACATCCTCTCCATAATTTACTGTTTGTTGATTTTTTTTTGATAATGATCATTTTGACTGGTGGGAGGTGATACAACATTATACTTTTGATTTGCATCTCTAATAATAAGTGATGCTGAGTATTTTTCATGTGTTTATTAGCCATCTCTATGTCTAATTTGGAGAAATGTCTGTTTAAGTTTTCTGTCAATTTTTAAAATGAGATGAGTGTTTTTATGATATTGAGGTGCATATGTTGTTATCTATTTGGGAGATTAATCCTTTGTCAGTTACTTCATTTATAAATTATTTACTCCAATTCTGAGGGTTGTCTTTATGTCTTGCTTATGGTTTCCTTTGCTGTGCAAAGCTTTTAAGCTTAATTAGATTCTATTGATTTATCTTTGTTTTTATTTTGATTAGTCTAGAAGGTGGGTCATAGAGGATTTTGCTGTGATTTTTTTCAAAATGTGTTCTGCCTATGCTTTCCTCTAAGAGTTTTATAGTTTCTGGTATTACATTTAAGTCCTTAGTTTATTTTAGTGGGCCTTAGGAAGAAGCACTATGAAAAAAGCTAGTGATGATGATGGAATTCCAGCTGAGCTATTTCAAATCCTAAAAGCTGATGCTGTCAAAGTGCTTCATTCAATATGCCAGCAAATTTGGGAAATTCACCAGTGGCCACAGGACTGAAAAAGTCAGTTTTGATTCCAATTTCAAAAAACAGGCAGTGCAAAAGAATCTTCAAACTACTGCACAATTGCACTCATTTCATATGCTAACAAAATAATGCTCAAAATTCTCCAAGCCAGGCTTCAATAGTATGTGAACCACGAACTTTCAGATGTTCAAGCTGGATTTAGAAAAGTCAGAGGAACCAGGGATCAAATTGCCAACATTGTTGGATCATAGAAAAAGTGAAAGAATTCCAAAAGAACATCAACTGCTTCATTGACTACGCTAAAGCCTTTGACTGCATAGATCACAACAGACTGGAAAATTATTCAAGAGATGGGAATACTAGACCACCTTACTTGCTTTCTGTGAAAGCTGTATGCAGATCAAGAAGCAACAGTTAGGACCAGACATGGAACAAGATACTGGTTCCAAATTGGGAAAGGCATATGTGAAGGCTTCATATTGTCACCCTGCTTATTTAACTTATATGCAGACTACAATGAAGCAAAATGCTGGATTGGATGAGACACAAGCTGAAATCAAGATTGCTGGGGAAAATATCAATAACCTCAGATATGCAGATGACCCCACCTTTATGGCAGAAAGTGAAGAAGTACTAGAGAGCCTGTTGATGAAAGTGAAGGAGGAGAGTGGAAAAGCTGACTTAAAACTCAGCATTGAAAAAGTGAAGATCATGGCATCAGGTCCCATCACCTCATAGCAAATAGATGGGGAAACAATGGAAACAGTGGCAGACTTTATTTTCTTGGGCTCCAAAATCATTGCAGATGGTGACTTCAGCCACAAAATTAAAAGATGCTTGTTCCTTGGAAGAAAAGCTATGACCAACCTAGACAGCTTATTAAAAGGCAGAGACATTACTTTGCTGACAAAGGTCCATCTAGTCAAGGCTATGGTTTTTCCAGTAATTATATATGGATGTGAGAGTTGGATCACAAATAATGCTGAACGCTGAAGAATTTATGCTTTTCTTTTGGGCTTTGTTGTTGGAGAAGACTCTTGAGAGTCCCTTGAATTGCATTGTGATCAAACCAGTCACTCCTAAAGGAAATCAGTCCTGAATATTCATTAGAAGGATTGATGCTGAAGCTTCAATGCTTTGGCCACCTGATGCAAACAGCCAACTCATTAAAAAAGACCTTGATACTGGAAAAGATTGAGGGTGGAAGAAGGGGATGACGGAGAACAAGATTGTTGGATGGCATCACTGACTCAATGGATATTAGTTTGAGCAAGCTCTGGGAGATGGTGAAGAATAGGGAAGCCTGTTGTGCTGCAGTCCATGAGGTCAGAAGGAGTTGGAGACAACTGAGTGACTAAACAACAGCAGCATGGTGTTAGGAAGTGTTCTAATTTTATTCTTGTCCATATAGGTGTCCAGTTTTCCCAGCACCATTTATGGAAGAGACTATCTCTTCCCCATCATATATTCTTGCCTAATTTGTTAAAGATAAGGTGCCCATAGTTATGTGGGTTTATCTCTGGGCTTTCTATCCTGAGATAAAAATTAGTCTATATTTCTGTTTTTGTGCCAGTATATTGTCTTTTTGACTGTAGCTTTGTAGTGTAGTCTGAAGTCAGGAAAGTTTCTTCCTCCAGTTCCATTCTTCTTTCTTAAGGTTGCTTGCCCATTCTAGTTTTCCATGTGTTTCCAAAGAAATTTTGAAATTTTTTGTTCTAGTTCACTGAAAAATGCTATTGGTAATTTGATAGAGATTGCATGAAATATGTATGTTGCTTTTAGGAGTATAGTCATTTTCACAGTTTTGATTCTTTAAATCCAAGAACGTGGTATATCTCTCCACCTGTTTATGTTGTCAGTGTCTAATAGTTTTCTGTATATAGATCTTTGTATCCTTAGGTAGGCTTATTGCTAAATACTTTTTTCTTTTTGTTGCCTTGGTGAATGTGACTGATTCCTTAATTTCACTTTCTGATTTTTCACTGTTAGTGTATGGGTATGCAAGAGATGTCTAAGTATTGATTCTGTTTTCAGTGACTTTACTGGATTCACTTATTAGCTCTAGTAATTTTCTAATAGTATCTTTAGGTTTTTCTATATATAGTATCATGTTGTCTGCAAGGACTGAGAGTTTTACTTCTTTTCCAGGCTGGATTCCTTTTACTTCTTTCTTCTTCTGATTGCCATGGCTACGACTTCCAAAACTATGATGAACAATAGTGGTGAGAGTGGGCACCCTTGTCTTGTTCCTGATTTTATAAGAAATGCTTTCAGATTTTCACCATTGAGAATAATGTTTGCTGTTTGTCTATCATATATGGCCTTTATTATATCGAGATAAGTTCCTTCTATGCCTATCTTCTGGAGTTTGTTTGTTTGTTTGTTTCATAAATGGGTACTGAATTTTGTTGAAAGCTTTTTCTGCATCTGGTGAGATTATCATATGACAATTATCTTTTAAATTGTCAATACGGCATATCACATTGATTGATTTACATACATTGAATACTTCTTGCATCCCTTGGATAAACCCAACTTGATCATGGTTTATAATACTTTTAATGTGTTGTTGGATTCTGTTTGCTAGTGTTGTTGAATTTTGCATTGATGTTCATCAGTAATATTGGCCTGTACTTTTCTTTTTTGTGATGTCTTTATTTGGATTTGATATTAGAGTGATGGTGGCCGTTTAGAATGACTTTGGAAGTACTCCATCCTCTGCAATTTTTTGGAAGA
Organism: Oreotragus oreotragus; assembly: GCA_006410675.1. NCBI lineage: Eukaryota > Metazoa > Chordata > Mammalia > Artiodactyla > Bovidae > Oreotragus > Oreotragus oreotragus. The sequence continues at coordinate 222,071 of SJYX01009685.1, read as the reverse complement.
GTTTAAGAGAGATAGTCATTAGCTCTTCTCTAAATATTTGTTAAAATTCACCTGTGAAGCCATTTGGACCTGTTTTTTTTTGTTTGTTTGTTTTTTTTGTTGTTGTTGTTTTGTTTTGTTTTTTTGTAGATTTTTGATCACACTTGTGATTGACTTGTTCATAATTTCTGTTTCTTCCTGGTTCAGCCTTGAAAGGTTGAACTTTCCTAAGGATGAAAAAATTTATTCCAGAGTGTCCATTTTATAGGCATATAGTTGCTCACAGTATTCTCTTATATTTCAAAGAGTAGCATATATATACTCATATATACAAAGAGTAGTCTCTTTGTATTTCTATGTTGTCTCTTTTAAGCTCTCTTTTATCATTTCTAATTTTGAAGATTTGAGTTTTCCCCTTTTTTTCTTGATGAGTCTACTATTTTGTCAATTTTATTTATCTTCTTAAAGAATCAGCTTTAAATTTATTGATCTTTAGTACTGTTTTCTTTATTTCTTTTTCATTTATGATCTTCATGATTTTATTTTTTGCTAACTTCGGAATTTTTTTTCTTTTTCCTGTTGCTTTAGTTGTGAAGTTGTTATCTAGTTGATTTTTTTTTTAATTTCTTGATGTTAAGTAGGTTGCTTTGCTATGAAGTTTCATGTTAGAACTACTTTGATGTATCCCATGTTTTGAGTCATTGTATTTTCATTGCCATTTGTATCCAGGTATTTTTGTTTCCCCTTTTATTTCTTCAGTAACTTGTTGGTTACTTAGAAATGTACTGTTTAATCTCCACATGTTTATGTTTTTTACAGCTTTTTTTTCCTGTAACTGATATCTAGTCTCATAGCATTGTGATCAGGAAAGATGCTTGATACAATTGCAGTTTTCTTAAATTTACCAAGGCTTGATTTGTGACTCAAGATGTGATCTATCCTGGAGAATGTTCCATGCACACATGAGAGGAAATTGTATTCTTCTGTATTTGGATGGAATATCCTGAAGATATCATTATGCCCATTTGGTCGAACGTGCCATTTAAAACATGTTTCCCTATTAATTTTTTTTTGTTTGTTTTAATGATCTCTCCATTTGTGTAAGTCGGGTGTTAAAGTCCCCTACTATAATTTTGTTATTGTCAACTTCCCATTTTATGTCTGTCAGTGTTTCCCTTATGTATTGAGGTGCTCCTGTGTTGGGTGCATATTTACCATGGTATGTCTTCTTCTTGGATTGATCCATTGATCATTATATAATGTCCTTTCTTCTCTCTTCTAATATTCTTTATTTTAAGGTTTAATTTGTCTGATAAAAGAATTGCTGCTCTGACTTTTTTTAAATATACAATTGCATGGGATGTATTTTTCCATCCTCTTACTTTCAGTCTGTATATATCTCTAAGTCTGAAGTGAGTCTCTTGTACACAGCATATATATGGATCTTCTTTCTGTATCCATTGAGCCATTGTGTCTTTTGGTGGGCACATTTAATCCATTTATATTTAAAGCAATTATTGATGTATATATGTGCCTATTGGCATTTTCTGAATTGTGTTTGGTCTATTTTTATTTTTTTTTCTTTATTTTGTGTTACTTGCCTATAGAAGTACCTTTATCATTTTTTAAAATTCATTTATTTTAATTGAAGTCTAATTACAATATTCTGTTGTTGTTTTTTTTTTTGCCATACATCAACATGAATCAGCCATGGGTGTACATCTGTCCCACCATTCTGAAACCCCTCCCACTTCCCTCCCTATGCCATCCTTCTGGGTTGTCCCAGAGCACCAGCTTTGGGTGCCCTGCTTCATGCATTGAATTTGCACTGGTCATCTATTTTACATATGGTAATATACATGTTTCAATGTTATTCTCACAAATCATCCCACCCTTGCTTTCTCCCACAGAGTCCAAAAGACTGTTCTCTACATCTCTGTCTCTTTCGCTGTCTCACGTGTAGGGTCATCTTATCATCTTTCTAAATTCCATATATATGCATTAATATACTGTATTGGTGTTTCTCTTTCTGGCTTAGTTCACTCTGTAAAATAAGCTCCAATTTCATCCACCTCATTAGAACTGATTCAAATGCATTCTTTTTTATAGCTGAGTAGTATTGCACTGTATTGTACCACAGCTTCCTTATCCATTCATCTGACTATGGACATCTGGGTTGCTTCCGTGTTCTAGCTATTGTAAACAGTGCTGCAATGAAGATTGGGTTACACGTGTCTCTTTCAATTCTGGTTTCCTCAGTGTGTATGCCCAGCAGTGGGATTCTACTTCCAGATTTTTAAGATAATTCCACGTTGTTCTCCATAGTGGCTGTACTAGTTTACATTCCCACCAATAGTGTAAGAGGGTTCCCTTTTCTCCACACCCTCTCCAACATTTATTGTTTATAGACTTTGTGATGGCAGCCACTAGCTTTGTCCTTAGAAATGCTTCCTAAGCTCCCCCCCCCTTGACCTCACAATCCAGGATGTCTGACTCTAAGTGAGTGATCACACCATCGTGGTTATCTGGGTCATCGAGAGCTTTTTGTAGAGGTCTTCTGTGTATTCTTGCCACCTTTTCTTTATCTCTTCTACTTCTGTTAGGTCCATACCTTTACTGTCCTTATTGTGCCCATCTTTGCATAAAGTATACCCTTGGTGTCACATTTTCTTGATGAGATTTCTAATCTTTCACATTCTATTATTTTCTTCTATTTCTTTGTATTGTTCATTTAAGAATGGTTTCATATGTCTCCTTGTTACTCTTTGGAATCCCATAGAACTGCAAACACACACATACACAATGTAGAGGTAGAAATATATAAAGGAAATAAAAAGTGTTACTTAAATATTCTCAAAAGCTTAAATAGATAATAATAATAACCACAACAACCATAAAGACAGAGAGAAAAAGAACAAAGAGAAAAAAAAATCAAGAATCAACTACAAAAGAAACCAAAATACAAAATAATAATAAATGTTTTTTCTCAGGTCTCTGCTGTCAGAGTCTTTTCCCTCCATTGTGGGTTACAGTCTACCTGCCTCCCTAGGATGGCCTCCAATACTGTTCTTGTCTCCGTTGTGGGTTACAGTCTACCTGCCTCCCTAGGATGGCCTCCAATACTGTTCTTGTCTCTGGACCTGCTGTGGGGTCAGCTCAAACTCTTATCTGGCCCTACTCCTGCATGTTCTTTCCTCCAATGTCCACAGATGCCAGAATCCAGGATTTTTCTTTTGTGAGAACACTCATTGTTCTTTTATATTTTCCATAGACACAGAGTCTAACTTAGTTGATTTTGTGGATTTAATCTCTAACTTGTACATCTGGTGGAAAGATTTTTGATTCTCTTCCTTAGTCATTGCCCCTAGAGCTCAGTTGTGGTTTTATTCCCACCTCTGCTTGTGAGTCATCCATAAGATTTTGTTCCTGAGGCTATCCTGGCCTACTTAAGTCTGCCCAGTGAGGACTGAGTGTGGAGGTGATGTGGCTGCTTGAATTGCATGTTCTCTGGAAGTGCCAGGTATGCAGTGAAACCAGTGGCCACAGGTGCAGAAAATACATCCCTTTTTTTCTAGAGTCTGGGCAGCTCTGTCCCAGTGAGGATTAAACCTGGAGGTGATGCAGCTGCTTGGATCACTAGAAAACTAGTTGTTCCAAGTGCACAGTGAAGCCAGTGCCCACAGGGGCAGAAGATACAGTGCTATTTAGGTTATTTTCCCTAGCCTCTGGCAACTCTGCTCCAGTGAGGATCTAGAGTGGAGGTGGCACAGCTGTTTGGACCACAGGGACCCTGACTGCACCAAGTGCCCAGAGAAGTCAGCGGCCACAGATACATGAAATATGGTGCTTATAGAGTATTTTTCTAGCCGCTTGCAGCTGATGTTCAAATGGTCTCCCTGGCAAGTCCTCTATTGCTCAGCACAGCAGACACATGCTCTTGTTCCCAGCCAATGTGTGTTCCAGTGAACTTACATCCCTGGCTGATGTATGAAAGGCCATGGCATGAATTGTCTGCATGATTCTCTCTTCATAAAAACTGTCAGAGATGAGCTACTTCACTTTCTGACAGCCTCAAATGCTTCCCCTCTGTCTCAACTGATTGCCCTGATGTGTGGCTTTCACCCCTGCTTCAGCTTTCCCATACTCCGGGTGCAGGTCTGGTCCTGCTTACTCTCCTTCTCTTTTTTTCTTTCATCTTTCTTCCTACTGAGTTTTGCATGGAACTACATATTTTGTTCTGGTGGTCAGGGACTCCTGCCAGCTCTCAGCTGGTGCTATGTGAGATCTTCTGTATCTGAACATGTATTTCTGATGCATCTGTGGTGAGAGATGTACTCCACATCCATTTATTCCTCCACCATCTTGTCCCCTCCAAAATTTTTCTTGTATCTTGAGGTAGGATTACATTGCTAAAAACTTCCCTTTAGAACTACTTTTGCTGTATCCCATACACTTTTGGTCATCATTTTCACTTTTTTATAGGTATTTTTAAAAATTTCTTCTTTGATTTATTCAATGATCTCTTGTTTATTTAGTAGCATATTGTTTAGCTTCCATATGTTAGTGTTTTTTAAGGTTATTTTCCCTGGTAATTCATTTTTAATCTCATAGTTTTCTGGTCAGGAAATATATTTTATAAAATTTCAGTTTTCTTAAATTTATTGCGGCTTGATTTGTGAACCAAGATATGATGTATTATGGAGAATGTGCAATGTGCACTTGAGAAGAAAGTGTATTCTGCTGTTTTGGAGTGGACTGTCCTAGAAATATCAGTTAACTCTATCTTGTCTATTTTGTCATTTAAGGCTTCTTTTTTCTTATCAATTTTCTGTCTGAATGATCTATCCACTGGTGTATGTGGTGTGATAAAGACCTCCATTATGTGACTCTTGGTTTCCACTTTTATGGCTGTTAGCATTTGCCTTAAGCATTGGGGTGCTTCTATCCTGGATATATAAATATTTCTAACTGTTATATCCTCTTCTTGGATTGATCCCTTGATTGTTATGTAGTGTCCTTCTTTGTCTCTTGTAGCAGTCTTTATTTTCAGTTCTATTTAGCCTGATGTGAGTATTGTTACTCCAGTTTTCTTTTGATTTCTGTTCAGATAGACTACCATTTCCCTTCCCCTCACTTTTAGTTTGTAATTGTCCTTAGGTCTGAAGTGGTCTCTTGTAGACAGCATGTATATGGGTCTTCTACCTTAAATCTTTCCTAGAATCAGGGTCTTTTCCAGTGAGTTGGAACACATATAATTCTTCTTCTGTAACCCTTATATTTCTAAAAATGGTGTGCTTAATATTGTCTCAGAGGTCTCTGATATTGTTCTTATTTCTTTTCATTCTTTTTTCTTTTGCTCTGCAGCAGCTATTCTTACCATTCTATCTTCCAGCTCACTTATCTGTTCTTCTGTCTCAATTATTCTGCTATTGCTTCCTTCTAGAGAAACCCAAGTAAGATGGTAGGTGTTGCAAGAGGGCATCAGAGGGCAGACACACTGAAACCATACTCACAGAAAACTAGTCAATCTAATCACACTAGGACCATAGCCTTGACTAACTCAATGAAACTAAGCCATGTCCGTGGGGCAACCCAAGATGGGTGGGTCATGGTGGAGAGGTCTGACAGAATGTGGTCCACTGGAGAAGGGAATGGCAAACCACTTCAGTATTCTTGCCTTGAGAACCCCATGAACAGTATGAAAAGGCAAAATGATAGGATACTGAAAGAGGAATTCCCCAGGTCAGTAGGTGCCCAATATGCTACTGGAGATCAGTGGAGAAATAACTCCAGAAAGAATGAAGGGATGGAGCCAAAACAAAAACTACCCAGCTGTGCATGTGACTGGTGATAAAAACAAGGTCTGATGCTGTAAAGAACAATACTGCATAGGAACCTGGAATGTCAGGTCCATGAATCAAGGCAAATTGGAAGTGGTCAAAAAAGAGATGGCAAGAGTGAACGTCAACATTCTAGGAATCAGCGAACTGAAATGGACTGGAATGGGTGAATTTAACTCAGATGACAATTATGTCTACTACTGCAGGCAGGAATCCCTCAGAAGAAATGGAGTAGCCATCATGGTCAACAAAAGAGTCTGAAATGCAGTACTTGGATGCAGTCTCAAAAACGACAGAATGATCTCTGCTCATCTCCAAGGCAAACCATTCAATATCACAGTTATCCAAGGCTATGCCCCAACCAGTAATGCTGAAGAAGCTGAAGTTGAACGGCTTTATGAAGACCTACAAGACCTTGTAGAACTAACACCCAAAAAAGATGTCCTTTTCATTATAGGGGACTGGAATGCAAAAGCAGGAAGTCAAGAAACACCTGGAGTAACAGGCAAATTTGGCCTTGGAATGTGGAATGAAGCAGGGCAAAGACTAATAGAGTTTTGCCAAGAAAATGCACTGGTCATAGCAAACACCCTCTTCCAACAACACAAGAGAAGACTCTACACATGGACATCACCAGATGGTCAACACCGAAATCAGATTGATTATATTCTTTGCAGCCAAAGATGGAGAAGCTCTATACAGTCAACAAAAACAAGACCAGGAGCTGAC
>SJYX01009685.1:201732-212235 GCA_006410675.1 Oreotragus oreotragus | reverse complement strand
GGCCTTTGACTGTGTGGATCACAATAAACTGTGGAAAATTCTTCAAGAGATGGGAATACCAGACCACCTGACCTGCCTCTTGAGAAATCTGTATGCAGGTCAGGAAGCAACAGTTAGAACTGAACATGGAACAAGGGACTGTTCCAAATAGGAAAAGGAGTACATCAAGGCTGTATATTGTCACTCTGCTTATTTAACTTATATGCAGAGTACATCATGAGAAACGCTGGACTGGAAGAAACACAAGCTGGAATCAAGATTGCTGGGAGAAATATCAGTAACCTCAAATATGCAGATGACACCTCTCTTATGGCAGAAAGGGAAGAGGAACTAAAAAGCCTCTTGATAAAAGTGAAAGAGGAGAGTGAAAAAGTTGGCTTAAAGATCAACATTCAGAAAACGAAGATCATGGCTTCTGGTCCCATTGCCTCAAGGGAAATAGATGGTGAAACAGTGGAAACAGTTTGTGACTTTATTTTGGGGGGCTCCAAAATCACTGTGGATGGTGACTGCAGCCATGAAATTAAAAGATGCTTACTCCTTGGAAAGAAAGTTATGACCAACCTAGATAGGATATTTTAAAGCAGAAATATTACTTTGTCAACTAAGGTCCATCTAGTCAAAGTTATGGTTTTTCCAGTAGTCATGTATGAATGTGAGAGTTGGACTGTGAAGAAGGCTGAGCACCAAAGAATTGATGCTTTTGAACTGTGGTGTTGGAGAAGATTCCTGAGAGTCCCTTGGACTGCAAGGAGATCCAACCAGTCCATTCTGGAGATCATCCCTGGGATTTCTTTGGAAGGAATGATGCTATAGCTGAAACTCCAATACTTTGGCCACCTCATGGGAAGAGCTGACTCACTGGAAAAGACTTTGATGCTGGGAGGGATTGGGGGCAGGAGCAGAAGGGGACAACAGAGGATGAGATGGCTGGATGGCATCACTGACTCGATGCACATGAATCTGAGTGAACTTCGGGAGTTGGTGATGGACAGGGAGGCCTGGCGTGCTGCGATTCATGGGGTCGCCAAGAGTCGGACATGACTGAGCTACTGAACTGAACTGAATGTATTTTAAATTTCAGTTATTTTGTTGTTCATAACTGTTCTTTAGTTTTTATACCTAGTGTTAAGCATTTTTTTGTATTTTCTTCATCTGTGCCACTATTTTATTTATGAGATTTTATATCTTTACTATCATTAATCTGAATTGTATTTCAGATACATTGCTTATTTTCTCTTCATTTATTTGGTCTTGTGGGGTTATTACCTTGCTTCTTTGACTGTAAAATATATCTTGGCCTTCTCATTTTATTTAACTTACTGTTTTTGAGATCTCCTTTCTACAGACTTCAGGTCATTGTTCCTCAATTTTCTAGCATCTCTCCCCAGTTGGGTGAGGTTGGTTCAGTGGCTTATGTAGGCTTAATGTTGGGAGGGTCTGTTGTATGAACTATAGTCATCAGAGATGAGTCATCAGAGATGGATCTTGTCATGACTGCCAGGATTGTGTCTGGTGGTGTTTTGGGGTAACTGTGAGCTTAGTACACCTTATGGCAAACTGTTTACTGATGGGTGATTTTGTGTAACTGTCTTGCTTATTGTTTGGCATGAGGCTTCCAGCACTGGTGTTTGTAGATATTCGAGTGGAGCTGGGTTTTAGAGTTGAGATGGTGACTTCTTGGAGAGCACTTGCCAATTAATATTCCCCACAGCCAGAAATTCTATGGTTGTCCAGCATTCTTGTCTTAGTACTCCCACCCCAGAGGCTTGGGCCCGACCCTCACCTTGGGAACCAAGACTCAGCAAGCTGCATGCTGTAGAAAAAAAAATAAACTAGGGAGGGGTGCAAACAGACAAATAAAACCCAAGAAAAGTAACGAAGACAAAAGCAAATAAATACAACCCAAGACAAATGGTAAAAGCAAAACTAAACAAACAAAACCTGACAAAGAAAATTGCTTTTCTTTTTTAGTTTCTCAGTCATTTCTAACTCATTTGAAATCCCATGGACTTTAGTCTGTCAGGCTCCTTTGTCTATGGGATTTTCTGGGCAAGATTACTGGAATTGGTAGCCATTTTCTCCTCCGAGGGATCTTCCCAACCCAGGGATCGAACCTGCATCAGCACATCTCCTGCACTGCAGGTCGATTCTTTACTGCTGATCTGATCTACCAGGGAAGCCCATGACAAAGAGAAAGATGCAAAACCAATACAATATTGTAATGTAATTAGCCTCCAATTAAAATAAATAAATTTGCCATACATCAACATGAATCCACCACGGGTGTACACGTGTTTCCAATCCTGAACCCCCCTCCTACCTCCCTTCCCATACCATCTCTCTGGGTCATCCCTATTGTAAAGTAAATTAAAGCAAAATAAAATTTAAAAAATAAATAAAATTAAAAAATATTAAAAAAAATAGATAAAAGAAATAGGAGTGTTTTATACACTGTTCAGAGTTCAGTAGAAGTCATTCTACTTGAAAACTTAAATTTGGAGGATATGCAATGGGTTTAAAAAGTATATAAATAAAATAAATTTATATTAAAAAAGATATACATAAAAAAACAAAAGAAGCAAAATATAAAACAAAGAAAACAAAAACAAGAAAACAATCAAACAAAAAAGAACACAAAAATGAAATCAAACAATTAAGAATAAAACTAACAAAAACAAGAACAAAACAAAATCAGAATGCAAACTAAAAAAGAATAAATACATAAAACAAGAACACAAAAAGATAAAGAGATTAAAAACAAAGCATAACACAACAAGGTAAAAGCAGAAAGCAATGTAAATGTAAAGAGTGAGAAATAGAAATAAAAATATGAAAGTTTAAAAATTAAAATAATAATAATTGAAATACAACAGGACAAAGCATAAAAATGATAGTAATAATAACATTTTTCTGGAGGCTCAGTTGTCAGTGTCCTTGCCCCTCATTCAGTTGCGAGTGTCCTTGCCATAGCCAATCTCTGCCTTCCCAGGAGGCCCTCTGATACCTCTAAAAGTGGGTCTCTGTACCCACTTTGAGCACTATAGGGGCAGTTCAAACTCTGACTTGTCCCAGTTCTCACTTGTACTTGCCCCCATATACTGATCTCAGTTTTGAAAACATTATTGTCCATTCAGATATTCTACATATGCAGGGTTTACCAAGTCAGCTGTGGGCATTTAATTTGTGGCTTGTGTTGCTGCAAGGAAAGATTTTTATTCCTCTTCCTTAGTTGCTTGCCCTGGGGGTTAGGCGTGGTTTTATCTCCACCTCTTCATGTGGGCCACTGACAGGGGTCTATTCCTGAGGCTGCCCTGGATCACTGATTGAGTGAGTACAGTGCATGGAAGTGGAACATCTGCCAGTGTCATGGGAGCCTTGGTAGTGTCAAAAACTGTGTGGAGAGAGGATTGGCAGCAGCCAGAGATCTGGTCCCATCAATGAGGCAAGTGCATGAGGCAATGGCCTCAGGCATGCGATATTTGGCCCTAGTGGGAGCCGTTCCTAATGTTCAATAACAGCTGTGAAAGGATAAGCACTGTAGGGGATTTTTCTAGTGCCTGGAAGCAGGTCCCATTGGCAAGACCCTTTTCCAGTACCTGGGATGGGACAGGGATCACAGCATGAATTTAGACTACTAATGTGGAATCTCTGGAAATTATATCATCCTTCCCCCACAGGGTTCACTGTTCCTTGTTTGAGGTTTGAATTGTCTGCTTAGTGACTTTTTCAAGTTATTTTTCCAAAGTTAAATTATTTGAGCATGAAGACTGAAGTTTCTATTTCATTATTTTAGTCTATCTGGTGTTCTGACAAAGATTTTCTTAAATACCTCAAAACAAAAATAAGAAAAACTGGTAAATAATACTCCCCTGGTCTTTTCAAAATGGCTCTGACCTAGAAAACTCCTTAAACATTTAGCCTGGCCACCTACTACTCTACTTTGTCTTTATCTCTTGAATGTGTGGCGTACATAGCAAGTTCTGGAATCATCTGGTCTTTTTTGAACATGTGTGTGGCCCTAGGCATGCATGTTGCACCAAAATTTTCTTGGTATATATGAGAAATATCCAAAGCTCTTATTCTTCCATGTATCTTCCTCTTCAAGTTCTTCTATTCCAGGTCTTGTTTTCTGTCTTCTGTTTCCAGTGGCCCTTGAACCAGTTGGATACTAGTATATTTCTTTTACTTCTTTCAAGAAATGTTGTCTGGAAAGTCATTTGAGCCCTGAAAGAATTTTGTGGAGAGTCAGTTAAAATCTAGCCATTTTTCTGATCTCTCAGGGAACTATCAGATAAGTAAAAGTGTACTTACAAAGTTTTTTTTTTTTTAATGAACAAAGTCCATTTTACCCCTCTGGCATGAGCAAACCATAACAGGAATGGGAGATGCCACCAAACTGGGAAAATGAGTGGTTGTAGGTGGGTGAGAGAAAATACCAGAGTCCTCTCTTCCCATATTGCAGTGGATTCTTCCTTCAATAAGTGATTTGTTTTAAGATCATTTTTACATTCTAAATAATTCCAAAAATTCTGGTGATTTTCACCAGATTAATGGTTGCTGCAATTGAGTAACTGATTTTTGGAGCACCTTATTCCACCATTTTCGGTTATGCTACCTATCACTTCACTTTTAACCTATCTATGTCTTTGTATTTAAACTCAGCACCATTGATTAAAGAGATTAATTTTTCTTCATGAGTATTCTTGACTCCATTGTTAAATAGTAGTTGGTAGCATATTCTTGGGTTTATTTCTGGGTTTTCAATTCAGTTCTGTTGGTCTATATGTCTATTTGTTTGTTTGTTGCTATTTTAATTACTATAGCTTTATAATACAGTTTGAAACCAGTAACTGATTTCTTATGCTTTATTCTTTTCAATATTTATTTGTATATTCAGGACCTTTTGTGGTTACATATAAATTTTAGGAGTGTTTTTCCTATTTATGCTAAAAATGCCCTTGGAATCTTAATAGATACTACAATGATTCTATAAATTATTTTTGCTAGTATTGCTGTTTTAATAAAATTAATTCTTCCAATCCATGAAAGAGATGCCTTTGTGTTTATTTGTGTCTTCCTTTAATTATTTCATCAGTATCATGTAATTTTTAGAGTAGAGAGATTTCACCTGCTTGGTTAAACTTATTCTTAAATATTTTAATATTTTGATGGTATTGTAAATGGGATCAATATCTTTCTTTTTCAGAAAATTTATTATTAAAAAATAGAAATGCTGCTGTTGCTAAGTCGCTTCAGTCATGTCTGACTCTGTGTGACCCTATGATGGCAGCCCTCCAGGCTCCCCCATCCCTGGGATTCTCCAGGCAAGAACACTGGAGGGGGTTGCCATTTCCTTCTCCAGTGTATGAAAGTGAAAAGTGAGAGTGAAGTCGCTCAGTTGTGTCTGACTCTTAGCGACCCCATGGACTGCAGCCCACCAGGCTTCTCTGTCTATGGGATTTGCCAGGCAAGAGTGCTGGAGTGGGGTGGCATTCATTGCCTTCTCCAAATAGAAATGCTAGTATTTTAAGAAAGTATAAAAGGAAGTTTATATCTTTCGACCACCTTCACTCATTTCAACAAAGTGCCATCTCCACCTCTGGCAACCACCAATCAGTTCTCTGTATCTGTGAGCTTGATTATTTTAGATTCCACATATAAATAAGGTCATACAATATTTTTTTTGGTCTGACATATCACTTAGTATTATGCCCTCAAGATCCATCCATGTTGTCAGAAATGATATCTCTTTTTAAAGACAGAATAATATTCCATTATATATATAAAACAATTTTTAATCCATTCATCCAACTAATGGATGCCTATGTTACTTTTATGTCTGGCTATGGGAGGCTGAGCACCGAAGAACTGATGCTTTTGAACTGTGGTGTTGAAGAATACTCTTGAGAGTCCCTTGGACTGCAAGGAGATCCAATCAGTCCATTCTGAAGGAGATCAACCCTGGGATTTCTTTGAAAGGAATGATGCTATAGCTGAAATTCCAGTACTTTGGCCACCTCATGTGAAGAGCTGACTCATTGGAAAAGACTCTGATGCTGGGAGGGATTGGGGGCAGGAGGAGAAGGGGACGATAGAGGATGAGATGGCTGGATGGCATCACTGACTCGATAAAAGTGAATCTGAGTGAACTTCGGGAGTTAGTGATGAACAGGGAGGCCTGGCGTGCTGCGATTCATGGGGTCGCAAAGAGTTGGACACGACTGAGCGACTGAACTGAAATGAACTGAACTGATGAAAATAACATAACAGAACATGTGAGTTCACATGTCTTTCTGAATTAGTGTTTTTTTTTTTTTTCCTCTTCAAATAAAGAATCAAATGGAATTGCTGGATCATAAAGGGTTCTATTTTTAATTTTTTGAGGGCCTTCCATTATATTTTCCATAGTGGCTGTACCAATGTACACTCCCACCAACACTGCACAGGGGTTTCCTTTTCTTCACAATTTCACCACCAAAGTGAGATATCATTGTGGTTTTCATTTGCATTTTCATCATGAGTGATGACGTTGAGCACCTTTTCATTTACTCTTGGCAATCTATGTGTCTTTGGGAAAATATCTTTTCAAATCCCCTGCCTATTTTTAAATCTTTTTTTTTTTTTTTTTTTGCTATTGAGTTGTGTAAGTTATTTACATGTTTTCAATATTAACCTCTTACCATATATATAATTTTCAAATATTTTCTCCCATTTTTAAGGTTGCCTTTCATTTGTTGATGGCTTTCTGTGCTGAGCAGAAACTTTTTAATATGATGGCATACTTTCTCTAGATTTAGTTGAACATTTTATAAGTTCCATGTTCTGTTCTTTCTCTTTATCACATATACACCTTAAAATGTTGGTGGTTTACCTAGAGTTTGTAATAATGTATAATTCCAACTAATCTAAGCCCACTTTCAGATAACATTATAACACTTTGTGAGTAGTGTAGTTATAGCATAGTATTTCAAAGTCCTCCTTCCCCTCCCTTTTAACATTAATGTCATTCATTTAATGTATTCATATGCTCCAATCAATCAACACAGTGTTAAGATTTTGATCTGAACAAACTATAAACTATTATATAAATTAAAAACAAGAGGGATACAATGTATTATTTTACATTTATTTGTCTTCTGCTGTTCTTCCTCATTTATGTAAGATTTTTTAATTAATGTATTTTTATTGAAAGATAATTGTTTTACAGAATTTTGCTGCTTTCTGTCAAACCTCAACATGAATCAGCCATAAGTATACATATGTCTCCACTCTTTTGCACCTCCCTCCCTTCTCCCTCCCCCATCCCCCAACTCTAGGTTGATACATAGCCCCTGTTTGAGTTTCCTGAGCCATACAGCAAATTCCTGTTGGCTATCTATTTTACATATGATAATGTAAGTTTCCATGTTTCCAAGTTCCATACATCTCACCCTCTGCTCCCCATTGCCCATGTCCATAAATCTAATTCCCTTAGTTTTTGTTTGCTGAGAATATTTCTATTTGTCTTGCACCTTTGAAAGATAATTTTGCTGGCTATAGAATTCTAGATTTCTGGGATCTTATTTTGTTTTTTTTTACTTTCATCATTATAAATATTTCACTCCACTCTCTTCTTGCTTGCCTGGTTTTGAAAAATCCAGTGTGGTGCTTGTTCTTCTACAGGTAAAGCTTTTCTCTCACCTTCCTAGCTTCTTTGAAGTTTTTCTGTCTTTTGTTTTCTCAATTTATTATATGTGCTTAAAATTATATTTTTGATATGTTTCCTGCCTGATGTTCTCTCAGGTTCCTGAATCTGTAGTTTAGTGTCAGTAATTAATTTTGAGTAAATCTTCCATCATGACTACTTCACATGCATCTTCTTTTGTTCTACTATTTTTGGTATTTCATTTGTAGTTATGTTACACGTTTGAAATTATCCCACAGTTCTTGAATATTTAGGTTTTTTTTTTTAAATTACTTTTTACCTTGCATTTCAGTTTGAGAAGTTTCTATTGACATATCCTTAAGGGTCCTGATTCTTAAACTGTGTCCAATCTACTGATGAGCTCATTAAAGGAATTCTTCATTTATGTTAGCTTTAAAATACTTTTTTCAGATTTTCATATCTCTGTTTATATTACTCATCTATAGTTCCATGTTAACCATGTTTTTTTTTTTAATGGGAAAGGAAATAGTCAACCAAGTCCAGGAAGCACAGAGAGTCCCAGGCAGGATAAACCCAAGGAGGAACGCACCAAGACACACAGTAATCAAACTGACAAAAATTAAAGACAAAGACAAAATATTAAAAGCAACAAGGGGAAAATGACAAACAACACACAAGGGAACTCCGATCAGGTTATCAGCAGATTTCTCAATAGAAACTCTACAGGCCAGAAGGGAATGGCGTGAAATATTTAAAATGATGAAACAGAAGGACCCACAACCAAGAACACTCTACTCAGTAAGACTCTCATTCAGATTTGATGGAGAAATCAAAAGCATTCCAGACAAGCAAAAGTTAAGCGAATTCAGCACCACCAAACCAGCAATACAACAAATACTAAAGAACTTCTCTAGGGAAGAAACACAACACAAGAGAAGGAAAAGACCAACAGAAAATAAAACCAAAACAATTAAGAAAATGGTAAGAGGATCATGTTGTTGCTGTTCAGTCGCTCAGTTGTGTCCGACTCTTTGTGACCCAATGAAACCAGCAATACAACAAATACTAAAGAACTTCTCTAGGGAAGAAACACAACACAAGAGAAGGAAAAGACCAACAGAAAATAAAACCAAAACAATTAAGAAAATGGTAAGAGGATCATGTTGTTGCTGTTCAGTCGCTCAGTTGTGTCCGACTCTTTGTGACCCAATGGACTGCAGCAGGCCAGGCCTCCGTCCATCACCAACTCCTAGAGCTTGCTGAAACTCATGTCCATTGAGTCAGTGATGATATCCAAGGATCTCATCCTCTGTCATCTGCTTCTCCTGCCTTTAATCTTTCCCAGTATCAGGGTCTTTTCCAATGAGTCAGCTTTTTGCATCAGGTGGCCAAAGTACTGGAGCTTCAGTCTCAGCATCAGCCCCTCCAGTGAATATTCAGGATTGATTTTCTATGTCCATAATTACTTTAAATGTAAATGGGTTAAATATACCAACGAAAAAAAAAGGACTGGCTAAGCTGATGAAAACGTGTGCATTTGCACTTCAACTTACCACATCATTCTGCTTGATCTCCCAAATTGCATGTAATTATTTTATATTGTTAGGTTAATCACGTTTTCATTTTGGCTTGCAGTTGTAATCATTTTTTATTTTTTATCTGGGTATTCATTGTGAAAACTGATAAACATCTTTTACTATTGTGATTATGTAACTATTACTCACTTAAAAACATGGTATCATGATTGGTCAACAGAAAAATAATAAAACTCTATATCACCAGGACTACAATTTAATAGAAAAACCTATAGTCACTTTCTAAAATCCAGATGTATATCAGAGTTATATTGAAATTATTTGAAAATTACAAACGCCCAAGTACTGCCGTTTTTTTACCCAGAGTTCCAGATGTTTATAAAGAGCTGCTGTTGCTGTTGCTAAGTTGCTTCAGTCATGTCTGACTCTGTGCGACCCCATAGACGGCAGCCCACCAGGCTCCTCTGTCCCTGGGGTTCTCCAGGCAAGAACACTGGAGTGGGTTGCCATTTCCTTTTCCAATGCATGAAAGTGAAAAGTGAAAGTGAAGTCACTCAGTTGTGTCCGACTCTTGGCGACCTCATGGACTGCAGCCTACCAAGCTCCTCTATCCATGGGATTTTCCAGGCGAGAGTACTGGAGTGGGGTGCCATTGCTTATGAAGAGCAGTCATGTTTTATTGGAGTATATGATGATCTTTTACTTATATCTAATTTGTTTCACTTTATTTATTTATTTATTCAGTGCTCCCATTTCATTTAGTTCATGTTTTCCAATATCTCCACCCCCTCTTCTTTTTTATTCTCTTTCTCAAGCTTTTATCAAACACAGTAGAAAAGCTTTTGTATACATATATGTAAATAATATGCATAGTATATATTTTAGAAAACCGATGAATTTTTGCCTAAATAAAAAAAATGACCTGTTGATTCCACTTGCTTGATATAATATGAATAAAGTCCTATATTTCCAATTAAAAAAGTAGAGATACATCAAGTAACAGGCTTTTACTCTCTAGCACAGGGAACTATATAGTCAATATCCTGTAATAACCTATAAAGGAAAATAATTTCAGTAATAATATATGTGTATATGTATAACTGAATCACCTTGCTGTGCACCTGAAACATTACTAGTCAACTATACTTCAACACTATATATATATAAAGAAAAATATAAAGTTTAGTCAACAGACTCTCAAAAAGAATGGACACATGTCTTAGTAGGTATAACTGAATCCTTTGTTGTGCACCTGAAATTCAAAAACAGAGGCATTACTTTGCCGACTAAGGTCCGTCTAGTCAAGGCTATGGTTTTTCC
>SJYX01009685.1:148406-182539 GCA_006410675.1 Oreotragus oreotragus | reverse complement strand
GGGGATGATCGGGAGGGAAGATGTGGGGTGGGAGGTGGGAGGGGGGTTCATGTTTGGGAGTTCGTGTAAAAAAATAAATAAATACAAAAAAAATCTACAGTAGAAGTTGGATTCTTAAAAATACAATATTAAAAAATACAAAGTCACAAAAATTATAAAAATATATATATATGAAATTTGCTTTAAAAATGGGGTCTTTTTTTGCAAAGTAATAGTAAATTATAAAAGTGAAAATTAAAGGAGTAATGCTGCTACTAAGTCGCTTCAGTCATGTCTGACTCTGTGCGACCCCATAGACGGCAGCCCACCAGGATCTGCCATCCCTGGGATTCTCCAGGCAAGAACACTGGAGTGGGTTGCCAAAAAATTATAAAAATATATATATATGAAATTTGCTTTAAAAATGGGGTCTTTTTTTGCAAAGTAATAGTAAATTATAAAAGTGAAAATTAAAGGAGTAATGCTGCTACTAAGTCGCTTCAGTCATGTCTGACTCTGTGCGACCCCATAGACGGCAGCCCACCAGGATCTGCCATCCCTGGGATTCTCCAGGCAAGAACACTGGAGTGGGTTGCCAATGCATAGAAGTGAAAGTGAAGTCGCTCAGTCGTGTCCGACCCTCAGCGACCCCATAGATTGCAGCCTTCCAGGCTCCTCCATCCATAGGATTTTCCAGGCAAGAGTACTGGAGTGGGGTGCCATAGAGGACTTAAAATTAATTTTTAAAAAATTTAAACAATGATAATAGTAAAAATATATCTAGGACTTTCTCTGGTGTTGTTGTGGGCAGTATGGGGTCAGTTCATTTTAAGATAGTTCCTTGATCTGTCTTATACTTCTCAAGATCTATAGGCCCCTTCCTATGTAGTTGGTGCTAACTACAGGGTTTTAATCTGTTGCACCTGTCACTTCCAAGGTGGTTCCTTCTGTTTTAGCTTCTGTTTGCTGGTCTCTTCGGTGTCTAATTTCCACCCTGACACAAGGGGGCGAAGGTGGTCACTTATTTAGGCTCACTGTTCAGTCTTGCTGTGGGGAGGGAGAAACACTGCAAACAAATATCACTGGCATCTGTGGGGAGTGCTCACAGTGTCTCGGCCACACTGGGTTTGCCCCCGCTCATGGTGTGTGTGCTTTCCCAGTCTACATTTTTCAGCCTCTAGGTTGCTCTGCCAGGTACTCTCTGAGGTGGGCCCTGGGTTGTATGCACTTCCCCGGTCTAAGCCACTCAGGTTCAGGTTCTTGGGTAGTCCTCAGTGACGCAGACTTGGTTGGGCCTGCATTTTGTGCCCTTCCTAGGACTGAGCAGTTCAGGTAACCAGGTGTTTGGCGAGCATGGTCGCTGTGACTTATCATCTCCCCCATCCCTGTTGTTCAGTTTTCTGGACGTACAACCAGCACATCTTCTCAGGTGGATGTCTACCATCCAGAATCCCAAGAAGTCTTGATTTGCATTGAAGCTTACTTGCAGTTTGGTAGATGATGCCTCTCTGAGGCTGCGATTGCCCCCTTCCAGCTCTGGCTGCCCTCTCCTGCCTGTCTCTGGTGGGGGATGGGCTGGTCCACAGCCAGCTAGCTCTGCTCAGTCCTTTGTTCTGTGAGCGGGCCTGGCGGTGTCTTAAGTTAAGGATTTTCACGGGGTAGCTATCCCACAGTCTGGTTTGCTATCTCAAGTTAGTTCCCTCAGATTGCCCTTGGGGCATTCAGGCCCAGTCCTTACTCTCAGCAATGCAACCCGCACCTCCCTGTCCAGTCCCTGCTTGCTAGTGGCTGGTGAGGTCGTCTGCACTGACTGTCCGCTGAAAGTTACCTTTGGGCATGTAATCTGTGGCTTTAAATTATTTATTTATTTTTCTTCCCTGTTATGTTGCCCTTTGAGGTTCCAAGGCTCGCCACAGATTCACCAGTGAGAGTGTTTCCTGGTGTTTGGAAACGTCTCTCTTTTTTAAGACTCCCTTCCTGGGACGGATCTCCATCCCTACCTCTTCTGTCTCTCTTTATCTTTTATATTTTTCCCTACCTCCTTTTGAAGACAGTGGGCTGCTTTTCTGGGTGCCTGATGTCCTCTGCCAGCATTCAGAAGTTGTTTTGTGGAATTTACTCAGCGTTCAAATATTCTTTTGATGAATTTGTGGGGGAGAAAGTGGTCTCCCCATACTATTCCTCTGCCATCTTAGGAACGCCCCCCTATACAAAAGTTCTTAAATTTAAGTCCTGATTATTTATTTTTGTTTTTATTTCTTCTACCTTAGGAGAAAGACTTAAGAAAATATTGCTGTGGTTTATATCAAAGAGTGTTCTGCCTATGTTCTCTTTCAGAACTTTCATGGTTTCAGGACTTACTTTAGGTCTTTAATCCATTTTGAATTTATTTTTGTATATCCTGTGAGGAAATGTTCTAATCATTGTTTTACATGTAGTAGTCCAGTTATCCCAGCACCACTTGTTGAAGAGACTGCCTGTTCTTCATTGTACATTCTTATCTCTTTTGTCAAAGATTAATTGACTGTAGGTGTGTGTTTATTTTTGAGCTCTCTATTCTGTTCCATTGGTATATGTGTATGTTTTTGCTGGTACCATAATGTTTTGATTACTCTGGATTTGTAGTATAGAAAGTATTACACTTCCAGCTTTGTTCCTTTTTCTTAAGATTTTTTGGCAATTTGGGACCTTGTGTGCTTCCATATGTATTTTAAGATTATTTGTTCTTGTTCTGTGGAAAATGTCATGGGTATTTAGATAGGGATTACATTAAAATTGTGGATTTGGGGGGAGGGGTAATATGGCCATTGTAACAATATTGATTCTGATAGTCCAAGAGCAATGGATATCTTTCCATTTCTTTGTATCATCTGTAATTTCCTTCATCAATGTTTTAGTTTTCAGAGTCCTTGGTTAACTCTATTCATAGATGTTTTTTTTTTCCTTTTTTGATGCAATTTTAAATGTGATTTCATTTGTTTCTTTCTGATATCTCATTAGTATATAGAAACAGAAGAGATTTATATATACTAATCTTGTAGAATCTTTCTGAATTTTTTACTTGGTTTTAAGAGTTTGGGGATGGAGACTTTAGGATTTTCTATATAAAGAGTTATGTCATCTCCAGATAGTGGCAGTTTTACCTTCTTGTTTGTATAAAATTTCTTTTTTTTTTTCTTGTCTGATTGATATGGGTAGGATTCTTAATACTGAGGGCTTCCCTCATAGCTCAGTTGGTAAAGAATCTGCCTGAAATGCAGGAGACTCAGGTTCGATTCCTCTGTTGGGAAGATCCACTGAAGAAGGAAAAGACCCACTCTAGTATTCTTGCCTGGAGAATCCCATGGACAGAGGAGCCTGGTGGGTTACAGTCCATGGGGTCACAAGAGTAGGACATGACTGACTGACTGTAACTTCACTTCACTTCCTAATACTGTGCTAAATAGAACAAGCAAGAGTGGACATTCTTGTCTTGTTCCCCATTTTAGCAGGAAGGCTTTCAGCTTTTCACTGTTGATGTTGGCTGTTGGTTTGTCATAGTTCAGTTCGGTAGAGTCGCTCAGTCGTGTCCGACTTTGCGACCCCATGAATCGCAGCACACCAGGTCTGCCTGTTCATCACCATCTCCTGGAGTTCACTCAGACTCACGTCCATCGAGTCCGTGATGCCATCCAGCCATCTCATCCTCGGTCATCCCCTTTTGCTCCTGTCCCCAATCCCTCCCAGCATCAGAGTCTTTACCAGTGAGTCAACTCTTCGCATGAGGTGGCCAAAGTACTGGAGTTTCAGCTTTAGCATCATTCCTTCCAAAGGAATCCCAGGGTTGATCTCCTTCAGAATGGACTGGTTGGATCTCCTTGCAGTCCAAGGGACTCCCAAGAGTCTTCTCCAACACCACAGTTCAAAAGCATCGATTCTTCAGTGCTCAGCTTTCTTCACAGTCCAACTTTCACATCCATACATGACCACAGGAAAAAACATAGCCTTGACTAGGCGGACCTTAGTCGGCAAAGTAATGTCTCTGCTTTTGAATATACTATCCAGGTTGGTCATAACTTTTCTTCCAAGGAGTAAGCGTCTTTTAATTTCATGGCTGCAGTCACCATCTGCAGTGATTTTATGAGCCTGTCTCTTATACACATCTAGATGTGTATAAGAGACAGGTCTTCTCTTGTGTTGCTGGAAGAGGGTGTTTGCTATGACCAGTGCATTTTCTTGGCAAAACTCTGTTAGTCTTTGCCCTTCTCCATTCCGCATTCCAAGGCCAAATTTGCTTGTTACTCCTGGTGTTTCTTGACTTCCTACTTTAGCATTCCAGTCCCTTATAATGAAAAGGACATCTTTTTTGGGTATTAGTTCTACAAGGTCTTGTAGGGCTTCATAAAACCGTTCAACTTCAGCTTCTTCAGCATTACTGGTTGGGGCATAGACTTGGATAACTGTGATATTGAATGGTTTGCCTTGGAAACAAACAGAGATCATTCTGTCGTTTTTTAGATTGCATCCAAGTACTGCATTTTGGACTCTTTTGTTGACCATGATGGCTACTCCATTTCTAAGGGATTCCTGCCTGCAGTAGTAGATATAATAATCATCTGAGTTAAATACACCCATTCCACTTCACTATTTTTGCCTTGAGAACCCCATGAACAGTATGAAAAGGCAAAATGATAGGATATCAAAAGAGAATCTCCCCAGGTCGTTAGGTGTCCAATATGCTACTGGAGATCAGTGAATAAATAACTCCAGAAAGAATGAAGGGATGGAGCCAAAGCAAAAACGATATCCAGTTGTGCATGTGACTGGTGATAGAAGCAAAATCCGATGCTGTAAAGAACAGTATTGCATAGGAACCTGGAATGTCAGGTCCATGAATCAAGGCAAATTGGAAGTGGTCAAACAAGAGATGGCAAGGGTGAACGTCGACATTCTAGGAATCAGCAAACTAAAATGGACTGGAATGGGTGAATTTAACTGGTTTGTCATAAATGGTTATTATTTTGAGGTATTTTCCCTTTATACATACTTTGATGAGCTTTTTACTTATGAATGAATTTTGTCAAATGCTTTTCTGTGTCTATTGAGAGCTCAGATGGTTTTTATCATTCTTTTAGGGTAGTTTTACTATTGCTGAATTCTTTTAGTTTGTGCTTGTCTCTTCTATGCTAAATGGTAATCTCATTAGGTAGATTATTATAGGTTGCAAAGTTGTTCCCTTTCTGCATTTTAAACATATCATGGCCATTCCCTTATGGCTTGCAAAGTTTCTCCAGAGAAATCAACTGATAACCCTTTGTGGATTCCTTTGTGTATTACTTTTGTTTTTCTATTGTTGCTTTTATAATTCTATTTTCACCTTAAAATTTTTCCATTTTAATCATTATATATTTTAATGTGGGTTGTTTGGGTTCATTGTGCTTCTTGTACTTGGATATCTGTTTCCTTCTTTAAGTTTGGGAAATTTTCAGCTATATTTTTGTAAATGCATTTTTACTTCCTCCTCTATTTTCCTTCTAGAATCTCTATACTGTGAATGTTGGCATACTTAATGTTATCCCAGAGATCTTACAGATTGCTTTCATTTTTTTGTCATTATTTCTGTTGCTCTGATGTAGTTATTTCCTTTATTCTATATTCCAGATTACTATTCCTCCTAGTGATTTTTTAAAATTAATTTAAGGTACTGAAGTATCTGTTTATGGTTGGATTTCTTAAAAATATTTTTTTCTGGCTCCTTGCTAGAATAACTGGTATTTAGATCAATCCTTTTCCCTAATCCAATTTTCATTTTTTATTACCAATGTCTTGAATATTTTATCTGCTACATTGTTTCCTTTTGTCATATTATTTATATTTGGACAGTTTTGTCTTGCTCTTTCAATTGAGTTGTTACTCTTCCTTTTCATTTTGATTAACTTTTTCTGTTTCTATGAATTTGGGTGAAAGTTTCCTTTTTTTGTTCTTGAAGCAGTATTCTTATGTTGGAATGTCCCCACATAGACTGTCTGCCTAATGCCTTTGGTAGAAGGGCTGGGTTTGATGTGGACAACAATCACACTTTTTTCTCAGTGTTACCTGGCATTTATTACCTTTGTACAAGTTGGGGTTGGAGATGGAGGAGCTAGATATTGCACAGTGTGTGAGGCAGGGCTTCCTCTCTGCTTAGTGACAGTCACTACCCTGCCAAGTTTGGGGTTTCACGTAAAGTCCACTGCTGGAGCAGAAGCCTGGAGGTTTGACCTTGAATTGGCACTATTCTCTTTAAATGTATTTTTCCTTTTCCTTTCACTGTGACATTTGCCCCAAAGGATGGGAGTATTGAAACAAGTACGTCTCATGTGCATGCAGAAGTCTGATGCTCTGCTTGTGTATGCAGCTTCACTGATATGCAGCCTATGATCCCTTCTTTCTCCAAGTCATGGCTATGTAACACCTAGTGCTGAGCCTGTCTCTTATACACATCTAGATGTGTATAAGAGACAGGTCTTCTCTTGTGTTGCTGGAAGAGGGTGTTTGCTATGACCAGTGCATTTTCTTGGCAAAACTCTGTTAGTCTTTGCCCTTCTCCATTCCGCATTCCAAGGCCAAATTTGCTTGTTACTCCTGGTGTTTCTTGACTTCCTACTTTAGCATTCCAGTCCCTTATAATGAAAAGGACATCTTTTTTGGGTATTAGTTCTACAAGGTCTTGTAGGGCTTCATAAAACCGTTCAACTTCAGCTTCTTCAGCATTACTGGTTGGGGCATAGACTTGGATAACTGTGATATTGAATGGTTTGCCTTGGAAACAAACAGAGATCATTCTGTCGTTTTTTAGATTGCATCCAAGTACTGCATTTTGGACTCTTTTGTTGACCATGATGGCTACTCCATTTCTAAGGGATTCCTGCCTGCAGTAGTAGATATAATAATCATCTGAGTTAAATACACCCATTCCACTTCACTATTTTTGCCTTGAGAACCCCATGAACAGTATGAAAAGGCAAAATGATAGGATATCAAAAGAGAATCTCCCCAGGTCGTTAGGTGTCCAATATGCTACTGGAGATCAGTGAATAAATAACTCCAGAAAGAATGAAGGGATGGAGCCAAAGCAAAAACGATATCCAGTTGTGCATGTGACTGGTGATAGAAGCAAAATCCGATGCTGTAAAGAACAGTATTGCATAGGAACCTGGAATGTCAGGTCCATGAATCAAGGCAAATTGGAAGTGGTCAAACAAGAGATGGCAAGGGTGAACGTCGACATTCTAGGAATCAGCAAACTAAAATGGACTGGAATGGGTGAATTTAACTGGTTTGTCATAAATGGTTATTATTTTGAGGTATTTTCCCTTTATACATACTTTGATGAGCTTTTTACTTATGAATGAATTTTGTCAAATGCTTTTCTGTGTCTATTGAGAGCTCAGATGGTTTTTATCATTCTTTTAGGGTAGTTTTACTATTGCTGAATTCTTTTAGTTTGTGCTTGTCTCTTCTATGCTAAATGGTAATCTCATTAGGTAGATTATTATAGGTTGCAAAGTTGTTCCCTTTCTGCATTTTAAACATATCATGGCCATTCCCTTATGGCTTGCAAAGTTTCTCCAGAGAAATCAACTGATAACCCTTTGTGGATTCCTTTGTGTATTACTTTTGTTTTTCTATTGTTGCTTTTATAATTCTATTTTCACCTTAAAATTTTTCCATTTTAATCATTATATATTTTAATGTGGGTTGTTTGGGTTCATTGTGCTTCTTGTACTTGGATATCTGTTTCCTTCTTTAAGTTTGGGAAATTTTCAGCTATATTTTTGTAAATGCATTTTTACTTCCTCCTCTATTTTCCTTCTAGAATCTCTATACTGTGAATGTTGGCATACTTAATGTTATCCCAGAGATCTTACAGATTGCTTTCATTTTTTTGTCATTATTTCTGTTGCTCTGATGTAGTTATTTCCTTTATTCTATATTCCAGATTACTATTCCTCCTAGTGATTTTTTAAAATTAATTTAAGGTACTGAAGTATCTGTTTATGGTTGGATTTCTTAAAAATATTTTTTTCTGGCTCCTTGCTAGAATAACTGGTATTTAGATCAATCCTTTTCCCTAATCCAATTTTCATTTTTTATTACCAATGTCTTGAATATTTTATCTGCTACATTGTTTCCTTTTGTCATATTATTTATATTTGGACAGTTTTGTCTTGCTCTTTCAATTGAGTTGTTACTCTTCCTTTTCATTTTGATTAACTTTTTCTGTTTCTATGAATTTGGGTGAAAGTTTCCTTTTTTTGTTCTTGAAGCAGTATTCTTATGTTGGAATGTCCCCACATAGACTGTCTGCCTAATGCCTTTGGTAGAAGGGCTGGGTTTGATGTGGACAACAATCACACTTTTTTCTCAGTGTTACCTGGCATTTATTACCTTTGTACAAGTTGGGGTTGGAGATGGAGGAGCTAGATATTGCACAGTGTGTGAGGCAGGGCTTCCTCTCTGCTTAGTGACAGTCACTACCCTGCCAAGTTTGGGGTTTCACGTAAAGTCCACTGCTGGAGCAGAAGCCTGGAGGTTTGACCTTGAATTGGCACTATTCTCTTTAAATGTATTTTTCCTTTTCCTTTCACTGTGACATTTGCCCCAAAGGATGGGAGTATTGAAACAAGTACGTCTCATGTGCATGCAGAAGTCTGATGCTCTGCTTGTGTATGCAGCTTCACTGATATGCAGCCTATGATCCCTTCTTTCTCCAAGTCATGGCTATGTAACACCTAGTGCTGAGCTGTGGCATTGAGTGAGTAGTTCCTGAGCATTTTCTTCATATAGGCTGGTGTGCGCAGTTAGGTGGTCACAGGAAATCTGGCAGCTGCACTGCTGTCAGAAGTCTGGCTTCTTCTGGGGTGCTGCTTGAGTAAACACCAACAATGTCCATTGCTGTCTCACCTGAGCTCTGCCTTGGAACTAGATCACCTCAACATCCCAAGGTCAGCTTTTCCCCAGGTGTCAGCTTCCCTAGATCTAATGCTACACTGTTAGCTGGAGTCAGCATGACTGAAGGGTTTGCTTGGCTCAGTCTTAGAATGCAGTGAAGCAATTGCAGGAAATCTGGCAACTTCTAAGGCATACCCTCTTTCTGCCTTGCTTGGCAGGAAGTCAGCACTCTTGTGCTCCTCACAAGTGGAGTCCAGGCTTCTCTAGTCTTTCTATCTCACTGATGCTTCAACTGACCAAGGGAGCCATTCTCCTACCTGGGACACCCAGTTTGTTTTTCAACCCGCTTACTCCTCACAGCAGGTATCCTCCTTTGTAATCTCCCTTTTCCTCTGAATCTCCTCCCAGGAGCATAGGTCCCATCCTAAATTGTTTTCTTCTTGTTCAACTCTACTTCGTGTTTGTCTTTCCTACTACCTTGGTTGTACAGGGGTACTTCTGCTAGTTTCCAGTGAAAATTGTTCCGTGTGTGTGTGTGAATATATACTCATGTTATGTTAATATATATTTGTTACTTTTATTGAACAGCAATTAGCATATACTGTTTTGTTTCAAGTGTACAACATTGTGTTTGATATTTTTATAGGTTGTAAAATGACCACTGACATAAGATCCATCACCATACAAATGGATACAATATTATTGATCATAGAGTAATCAATATGTATACATTATATTCCTGTCATTTTATTTTTTTTTAATTTGATAGTCACAAGTGCAATAGCATATAATCAGTGGAGACTATATCCTTGCTACTCAAAATGTGACCCACAGACCAGCAGCACTGGCATCACCCAGAAACCAGTGATTAATTAAGACTTACCCCACCCCAGATTTCCATAATCAGAAGCAACAGTTTAACAAATTGGCAGGTGATTCTTATATGTATTAAGTCTGATGTTGATTATTCTAAAAAGTTTCTGCAGCTCTAAGTTGGACACAACATAACTCATAGAATTGTGCAGATTTATTAGTATAAAAAAGCACTATGTAAATGTAAGAGTTTATAAAAATAATAATTGTTCTCATTTATACTAACTCAGCCATTCATATTAGCATTTTATCCTCCATCTTCATATAAATAATACACATAGCTGGAGTTCTTGTGTTTGTTGGGGGAGATGAGCTCTATGTCCTCTTACTCTGACATCTTGATTTTACCCATTTAAAATATATTTGTTCTAAGTATAAGATGGTATTATACTTAAAAAAATTTTTTTAAATATAAATTTAGTTATTTTAATTGGAGGTTAATTACTTTATAATATTGTATTGGTTTTGCCATATACTTTTTGTTTCAATTATAACAAATCATTTGGGAAACTCATGAGGCGGAGGATAGTCTATTGTATTTCTCTATATCTTTCCTCTTTCCATTGCTCTTTCTTCCATTTTTTTCATCCAAGATTCCTTCTTTTATAAGTTCCTTTTTTGTGTGTAAAAAATTTCTTTTAGAATTTCTTTAGGGATAGATAAGCTAGAGTCACATTCTTTTAGTTTTCCATCATTTAATGATTTTTAAAAAATGTCTTCCTCATTCCTGAAATATAGATTTCCTGGATAATGAATTCACAGTTGTCAATTCTTTTCTTTTAATACTTGACAATTTTGTGTTATTTACTTCTGACTTTCCTGGTTTTGGAGAAAGCTACCAATATTCAAATTGATGTTCTTCTATAGATGTTTTGTATTTTGTCCTTGGTTGCTTTGAATACTTTTAATTTGCCTTTATTTTTCAGAGGTTTAATTATGTCTAGACATGTATTTATTTGAGTTAGTCCTATTTTGAGTTTATTCAGTTTCTTCAAACTTTGTGCATGCTCAGTTGCTCAGTCGTGTCTGACTCTTTATGACCCTATGGACTGTAACCCACCAGGCTCCTCTTTCCATGGGATTTTCCAGGCAAAAATACTGGAGTGGGTTTCTATTTCCTTCTCCAGGGTATCTTCCTGATCCAGGGATCACACCCAGGTCTCCTGCATTGTCAGGTGGATTCTTTACCACTGAGCCACATGGGAAGCCCAGTCTTTAGTCCTCTGTATTTTACTAAATTTGGGAAATTTTCAGCACTTAGAGCCTCACTGTTCCTCCTTGCCTTCATAGACTCTGATCATATGAATGTTGTATTGTTTGTTATTGTCCTACAGGTCCTTACAGTTTTTCATTATTTTATTAATTTATTTTTTTTTCCTCTGTAGTTCAGATTGGATACTGTGAAGAGGAACTAAAAAGCCTCTTGATGAAAGTGAAAGAGGAGAGTGAAAAAGTTGACTTAAAGCTCAGTATTCAGAAAATGAAGATCATGGCATTTTGTCCCACCACTTCCTGGGAAATAGATGGGGAAACAGTGGAAACAGTGCCACACTTTATTTTGGGGGGCTCCAAAATCACTGCAGATGGTGACTGCAGCCATGAAATTAAAAGACGCTTACTGCTTGGAAGGAAAGTTATGACCAACCTAGATAGCATATTTTAAAGCAGAGACATTACTTTGCCAACAAAGGTCTATCTAGTCAAGGCTATGGTTTTTCCACTGGTCATGTATGGATGTGAGAGTTGGACTGTGAAGAAAGCTGAGCACTGAAGAATTGAGGCTTTTGAACTGTGGTGTTGGAGAAGACTCTTGAGAGTCCCTTGGACTGCAAGGAGATCCAACCAGTCCATTCTAATGGAGATCAGTTCTAGGATTTCTTTGGAGGGAATGATGCTAAAGCTGAAACTCCTGTACTTTGGCCATCTCATGTGAAGAGCTAAATCATTGGAAAAGACTATAATGCTGGGACGGATTGGGGGCAGGAGGAGAAGGGAACGACAGAGGATGAGATGGCTGATGACATCACTGACTTGATGGACATGAGTTTGAGTGAACTCTGGGAGTTGGTGATGGACAGGGAGGCCTGGCGTGCTGCAATTCATGGGGTTGCAAAGAGTTGGACATGACTGAGCAACTGAATGGAACTTAACTGAGACATGTATTTATTTGAGTTAGTCTTATTTTGAGTTTATTCAGTTTCTTCAAACTTTGTGCATGCTCAGTTGCTCAGTCGTGTCTGACTCTTTATTACCCTATGGACTGTAACCCACCAGGCTCCTCTGTCCATAGGATTTTCCAAGCAAAAATACTGGAGTGGGTTTCTATTTCCTTCTCCAGGGTATCTTCCTGATCCAGGGATCACACCCACATCTGCATTGTCAGGTGGATTCTTTACTGTTGAGCTACACGGGAAGCCCAGTCTTTAGTTCTCTGTATTTTACTAAATTTGGGAAATTTTCAGCACTTAGAGCCTCACTGTTCCTCCTTGCCTTCTTAGACTCTGATCATACGAATGTTGTATTGTTTGTTATTGTGCTACAGGTCCTTATTTTATTAATCTGTTTTTTTTTTTTCTCTGTAGTTCAGATTGAATACTGTTCTTTCCCCAGATTCATTGATTCTGTCCCTTCCTATGTCTACTACATTAATGAGCTTATCAAGTGACTATTTAAAAAATTGAAATTATTGTATATTTTAGCTCTATAATTTCCAAATGATCATATTTTAACTTCTAGCTTTTTGTTGGTATTTTCTACTTTTGAACATGTTTCATGAGAATTTGTAATTTCTTATTTAAACATATATGATGCCAGAGTTGAAATTCTTGTCAAGTCATTCCAATATCTAATCCTCTCAGATAAACTGGTGTCAATTAAGAGCCTCTTGGCATTCAAGTTATAATTTTTCAGCTTTTTGTTATAATGCATGATTTTTTTTATTGTATCCTGGACAATTTGATTATACTAGGAGAAAGTGAAATTCTCTCAGTTGTGTCCGACTCTTTGTGACACCATGGTCTATAGAGTTCATGGAATTATCCAGGCCAGAATACTGGAATGGGTAGCTGTTTCCTTCACCATGAGATCTTCCCAACCCAGGGATCGAACCCAGGTCTGTGACATTGCAGGTGGATTCTTTACCAGCTGAGCTACCAGGGAAGCCAGAGTCTTATGTAAATCTTCCATTTTATAAAGTAGCCACCCTATTTAAGTATAGCACACAGGTCCTGAACTTACTTGTGGGATGTGTTCCAATGGCATTCTAATTTTTCTGAAGCTTCATGATGGTCTGTGGGTCTGCATCAGTTCAGTTCAGTTCATTTCAGTCACTATGTGTGTCCATGACCAACTCTTGGAGTTTACTCAAACTCATGACCATCAAGTCGGTAATGCCATCCAACCATCTCATCCTCTGTCAGCCCCTTCTCCTGCTTTCAATCTTTTCCAGCATCAGGGTTTTTTTTTTTTTTCCAATGGGTCAGTTCTTCACATCAGGTAGCTAAAGTTTTGGAGTTTCAGCATCAGCATCAGCATCAGTCCTTCTAATGAATATTCAGGACTGATTTCCTTTAGGATGGACTGGTTGGATCTCCTTGCAGTCCAAGGGACTATCAAGAGTCTTCTCCAACACCACAATTCAAGAACATCAATTCTTTGGTGCTCAGCTTTCTTTATAGTCCAGCTGTCACATCCATACATGACTACTGGAAAAACCATAGCTTTGACTAGGCGGACATTTGTTGGCAAAGTAATGTCTCTGCTTTTGAATATGCTGTCTAGGTTGGTCATAAGTTTTCTCCCAAGGAGCAAACTTCTTTTAACTTCATGGCTGCATTCACTGTCTGTAGTGATTTTGGAGCCCCCCAAAATAAAATCTNCTGGAAAAACCATAGCTTTGACTAGGCGGACATTTGTTGGCAAAGTAATGTCTCTGCTTTTGAATATGCTGTCTAGGTTGGTCATAAGTTTTCTCCCAAGGAGCAAACTTCTTTTAACTTCATGGCTGCATTCACTGTCTGTAGTGATTTTGGAGCCCCCCAAAATAAAATCTGTCACTGTTTCCCCATCTATTTGCCATGAAGTGATGGGGCCGAATGCCATGATCTTAGTTTTCTGAATGCTGAGTTTTATGCCAACTTTTTCACTCTCCTCTTTCACTTTCATCAAGAGGCTCTTTAGTTCTTCTTTGATTTCTGCCATAAGGGTGGTGTCATCTACATATCTGAGGTTATTGATATTTCTGCTGGCAATCTTGATTCCAGCTTCTCTTTCATCCAGCCTGGCATCTCTCATGAGGTACACTACATATAAGTTAAATTAGCAGAGTAACAATATACAGCCTTGACATACTCCTTTCCCTATTAAAAGCCAGTCTATTGTTCCATGTCCATTTCTAACTGTTGCTTCCTGACCTGCATAGACATTTATCAGGAGGCAGGTCAGGTGGTCTGATATTCCCCAGTTTGTTGTGATCTATGCAGTCAATGGCTTTAATGTAGTAAGTGAAGCAGAAGTAGGTGTTTTTCTAGAATTCTGTTGCTTTTTCTATGATCTAACAAATTTCGGCACTTTGATGATCACTGGTTCCTCTGCCTTTTCTAAATCCAGCTTGAACTTCTGGAAATTCTTGGTTCATGTGCTGTTGAAGCCTTGCTTGTAGAATTTTGGGCATTACTTTACTAGTGTGTGAGATGAGTGCAATTGTGTGGTAGTTTGTGCATTCTTTGGCATTGCCTTTCTTTGGGATTGGAATGAAAGCTGACCTTTTCCAGTCCTGTGGCCACTGCTGAGTTTTCCAAAGTTGCTGGCATATTAAGTGCAGTGCTTTCACAGCATCATCTTTTAGGATTTGAAATAGCTCAACTGGAATTCCATCACCGCCACTAACTGTTCATAGTAATGCTTCCTAAGACCCACTTAACTTCACACTCCAAGATGTCTGGCTCTAGGAGAGTGATCACACATTGTGGTTATCTGGGTCATGAAGATCTTTTTTGTATAGTTCTTCTGTGTATTCTTGCCACCTCTTCTTAATATCTTCCATTTCTGTCAGGTACGAACCATTTCTCTCCTTTATTGTGCCCATCTTTGCATGAAATGTTCCCTTGGTTTCTCTAATTTTCTTGAAGAGATCTCTAGTGTTTCCCATTCTATTGTTTTCCCTGTTTCTTTGCATTGACTACTTAGGAAGGCTTTCTTATCTCTCCTTGCTATTCTTTGGAACTCTGCATTCAAATAGGTATAACTTTCCTTTTCTCTTTTGCCTTTTGCTTCTCTTCTTTTCACAACTATCTGTAGGGGCTCCTCAGAAAAAAATTTTGCCTTTTGCATTTATTTTTACTGGTGATGCTTTTTTCTTGGGGGTGATCCCTGTCTCCTGTACAGTGTCACAAACCTCTGTCCATAGTTCTTCAGCCACTGTGTCTATCAGATCTAATCCCTTGAATCTATTTGGCACTTCCACTGTANAGAAAAGGCAGAGGAACCAGAGATCAAATTGCCAACATCTACTGGATCATGGAAAAAGCAAGAGAGTTCCAGAAAAACATCTATTTCTGCTTTATTGACTATGCCAAAGCCTTTGACTGTGTGGATCACAATAAACTGTGGAAAATTCTGAAAGAGATGGGAATACCAGACCATCTGACCTGCCTCTTGAGAAAGCTGTATGCAGGTCAGGAAGCAACAATTTGAACTGGACATGGAACAACAGACTGGTTCTAAATAGGAAAAGGAGTACGTCAAGGCTGTATATTGTCTCCCTGCTTATTTAACTTATATGCAGAGTACATCATGAGAAACGCTGGGCTGGAAGAAGCACAAGCTGGAATCAAGATTGCTGGGAGAAATATCAATAACCTCAGATGTGCAGATGACACCACCCTATGGCAAAAAGTGAAGAGGAACTAAAGAGCCTTTTGATGAAAGTGAAAGAGGAGAGTGAAAAAGTTGGGTCAAAGCTCAACATTCAGACAACTAAGATCATGGCATCTGGTCCCAACATTTCATGGCAAATATATGGGGAAACAGTGGAAACAGTGGCTGACTTTATATTTTTGGACTCCAAAATCATTGCAGATGGTGACTGCAGCCTTGAAATTAAAAGATGCTTAACTTACTCCTTGGAAGGAAAGTTATGACCAACCTAGACAGCATATTCAAAAGCAGAGACATTACTTTGCCAACAGAAGTTCTTATAGTCAGTGCTATGTGTTTTTCAGTGGTCATGTATGGATGTGAGAGTCAGACTATAAAGAAAGCTCTGTGTGTGTGTGTTAGTTGCTTAATCGTGTCCCACTCTTTGCAACCCCATAAACTGCTGCCCAGCAGGCCTCTCCGTACATGGAATTCCCCAGGCAAAAACACTGGAGTGGGTTGCCATTTCCTTCTCCAAAAAGAACTATAGAAAGAAAGAAAGTGAAGTCCCTCAGTCATATCTGACTCTGCGATGCCAGGGACTGCAGCCCACCCGGTTCTTCCACCCATGGAATTTTCCAGGCAAGAGTACTGGAGTGGGTTGCCGTTTCCTTCTCTGAAAGAAAGTTGAGTGCTCAAGAATTGATGCTTTTGAACTATGGTGTTGGATAAGACTCTTGAGAGTCCCTTGGAATGCAAGAGATCCTAAAGGAGACCAGTCCTGAGTGTTCATTGAAAGGATTGATGTTGAAGCTGAAACTCCAATCTGTTGGCCACCTGATGGGAAGAGCTGACTCATTTGATGCTGGGAAAGATTGAAGGCAGGAGAAGAAGGGGACAACAGAGGATGAGATGGTTGGATGGCATCCCCGACTCAATGGACATGAGTTTGGGTAAACTCCGGGAGTTGGTGATGGACAGGGGTTTCTGATGTGCTGTGGTCCATGGGGTGCAAAGAGTTGGACATGACTGATTGACTCAACTGAACCGAACTGAAAAGCCTTTTGAGTCTCTGGGGACCAAACCAGTTTGTCAGTTTGGGCCTGCTGAGTCTCAGTTATAAGATTATATAAAGGCTGGGCAAGTGCCTCATAACCCAGAATCCAAATGTGGCAATAGCCTGCAATGCCCAAGAATCCTCTCAATTGTCTTAAAGTCATAGGTGGAGGTTGATTTAATTATAGGTTTAACTCTATAAAGTATCCTTCCATTTATCATTTGACATTTTTATACCCAAAATAAGAGTGTCACATGGACTGTTATAGGGAATTAATAGCCTTTGTTTCTTTAAATTTTCAGTGATGGGTTTTAACCCTTCCTTAACCTTGGGTTTCAGTGGACACTGCTTTTGAAGTCTTTGAGTGTGACAAGTGCAGAAATAGCATTTTGTCTTGACCCACAGATTTTCCATCAAGCCACACTTTAGGATTTACATTTTGTTCAATTAATGGGAGAGAAAGAGCAAGTTTCATATTTGTGAAAACAGAGGCATGGACTTTGGTCAGTATACTCCTTCCCAGAAAGGTGAGGGAGATTCTGGCATGATTAGAAACTCATGAGAAAATAGTACAGAGTCCCAGTTGAAGCCTAAAGGATGACTGAAATAATAGTGTTTGGCTCGTACAGACAGCCCCATTATGGTAATGGATCAGGAGGAAGGTGGACCAGGGTCCTCAGTGAGCACAGAGAAAGTTGCCCCAGTGTCCAAAAGGAAATTGACTGATTCGCCACCACAGTTATTAATACCTAGGGTGCATCAGGTGTAATTAGGACAGGGGCTTGTGCGGGAACCCCCACACACCTTCATTCCTGATTGTCCTGAGAGTCTGACCTCTGGGGCCTGTGCCTCAGAGGGCTGTCTCTTTTCTAGTGTTGTCCTTTATGGACCAGGCATGGAGCCAGGGGCATCTTAGATCCTGAGGGCAATCCCACTTGAGATGCCTGCTCCTTTCCAGAGTAATAACAAGTCTATCCCTTTTCACCTGGGTCCCTCTGGGCACTTTTCTCAGGCTGTTTCAGAGCCGGTCTAATAGCCATGCTGGGGCTTCAGTCTTTCCCTGGTCTTTTTTTTTGCCTCTTATTTTCCTCCTCATATTCTCTACTGTAATATACGGTCTGAGCCAGTTGCAACAGTTTTTTAAAGACTGATTTGGTCCAAACGCCTGTTTTTGTAACTTAGGGCAGATATCTGGAGCTGACTGAGAATTCTGCACTTTCAGCATCAGTAAACTTGTGGAGAGCCTCCATAGTCTATCTAGGAATTTACCAGGGGTTTCCTTCTCTTACTGTTCTGTGTCAGCCAATTGAGCATTGTTTCAGGTCTTAGTGTGTGCTTGCTTATGTCCTTCAAGAATACATCCAGCAAAGCAGCTCTGTTATTGGAACCGCTTGGCTCCCACGAGGAAGGAGGGCTATTTTGTGTTCCCTCTTTCCCCTTGTCTCGCATTCAAGCCATTCATCTCGAAAAGTAGGAGCTTCCCCCCAAACTCGAGTTCTCAAGTCTGGAGTCAGCGTCTGTCCCGAGACGTACATTACATTTCTCCAAGTAAGATCATAAAGTAAAGTTAGTCCCATAAAGGCTTCTATATACCTTTTGAATCCTCTCAATAGTCTTGACTGCAACTGGCACTGTTTGAATTTCTACCGAGACTGAGGCAACCCCTCCTGGAAGGGTGCCCCCATCCTCTGTCTGTTCAGTTGGGAGCCCCAGATATAGGGGCAAAGTAAGAGAACAGGAGGCAGCTGAAGGTTTCACACCCAAATCTGCACCCTTAGGACATAAGTCTGGTATGTCTTGCGGAGAGAAAAAGAGTGACCCATATGGCACTTCCCATTTCTCTTGTTTTCTACAGAACCGGTCTAGTTGTAAAACAGTAATAACTGAGATCCTTCAACCGGCCAGTGTTCCCCATCTTCCAAAGTATACTGTGGCCATTTAGTATCACAGAAGAAGATCAGGAGTGTCTTTTTAAAATTCTTGGGATCAAACTTGTCCCAGTTTTTAAAATACATTGTAAAGGAGTGGTTCTGGAACTGCTAGCTCCCATCTGCAAGACAGAAAAAAGCAGCAGCTACAGACATGGCTTTTTCCACCAAAAGCATCCTTCCCTGCTCTAGATGGGGTGTAGACAGATTTTCCACGGAAGCTTTCCTTCCCTGGTCGGACTTAGTCTGTCCCTTACCGTCACAGGCATCTTACTCATCCCTCCCAGTTCTACCACTGAGGTGGGGTGGAGATGCACCAGGGGTAGACCGGATAGCATTCCAGATTGATTCCCAGTTCCTTCCCACCAAGATCGTCGTTTGATTTGCCCTTTTCCTCTGATGCCGCCTAGAGTGTAACAGAGTAGCTTTCAGGAATGTTTCCCAAGCCAAGGCTACTAGGGGAAGCATCTATCTTATGGATGCCCATGCACATTCTTGAGTGCAGTCCTGACTGACTGCACTAGAAATAGTGAGTCATAAAGGGATGAACAACAACCAAGATGTCCCTTCTGAGTGTCACCACACCAGTATAGCCAAAGAGGTGGTGGAGGGTTGGCCAGTGAGGAAAAAGTGATTTTTGTTCTCAAGCTACTAGGGTCAATCCTTCCAGTTCATTCCCACAGATTCCACACACACACACAAAATATCTAGGGAGTTGAGACAAAAGCTACCAAAGAGCCTCCTCTGGTCCACTAAGAACTAGCACTGCCAAAGCAAGAAGCCCACTGCACTTCTGATCTGACCGGATCCTGCAGTTCCCAACGTGTCTTCAAAAATCTCATGGTCGCGAGCAGTGCTCCTATCCACATAGATCGGAGGCGCCCCAATGACATTTACCTTTAGGACTCTGGCCCCTGAGGCAGGCAGCCAGGGGAGTGACCTCTAGCCTGGGAGGCGTTCCTGGAGCTAGAGTTCTGCCTGGCTCCCAAACGTGCTCTTGTAACTTTTAGCTCCTACCGAGGCTAGGCGCTTCCATGCTTGGGGTCTAAGTAAAAGTACATAGTATCAGCATGGATCACGAGTCCTTAGAAAGTCCATGATCCCACAGATTAGGTTAGTAATTCTAATTCCCCACGCAATTACGAAATGGTCAAAGAGACCAGGAAAATGTGACTGAGAAAGGAAAGTTCGGTCCACATGCTTCGCCCATTTCTGGCCGCTTCCCTTGCAGGGACATTGGGTGTCAGTTGGCATTGGCAGGTTGGTGTAAACCCCTGATAAGGCTCCCCTTTGGGGGCTGCCTTCAGTCGTTATGAGGCATTGAGAAACCGCAGAGCAGGGCTCAATGCTCGCTTCGCGCAAGGGTGTGTCATCTATTGTCATCCATTCACACAAGCATACCATAGCGTTAGTAAAGTAAAGCAGAAAACGTGTATACTGAGAAAGCAAAGAGGCTACAGCTCTGAGTCTTCTTACCTTGTCCTGAAGGTCCCGGATGAGCCCCCAAGCTTACGGTGAACGATGTCGGCTTCGTGATCTCTGAAGAAGATTTAGCTTTGGGACCAGAGACCAGGCTTGATCACTCAAGAGCAGAGTTTTATTAAAGTATAAAAAGGGACAGAGAAACCTTCTGACATAGACATCAGAAGGAGGGGCAGAGAGTGCCCCCGTCACTAGTGTTAGCAAGGGAGTTATATACTTTTAAAATTAGTTATTACAATAAATCAGATGAATGTCTCAAAGTTGTAAAGATCTTATTAGACTCATCCCCATAATTTACATTTTAAGATAACTGGATTAGCCAGAAGGTTTTCAGGAAGGAGAAACTGTCCTCAAGCAGGATACATTGTTGTTATATAATCCTTGGTGGTGGTTTGGTCACTAAATCGTGTCTGACTCTTCCAATTCGTGGACTGTAGCCTGCCAGGCTCTTCTGTCCATGGGATTCTCCAGGCAAGAATACTGGAGTGGGTTGCCATTTCCTTCTCCAGGGGATCTTCCCAACCCAGGAATCAAACCCAAGCCTCCTGCATTGCAGGCAGCTGATTCACCAACTGAGCTATGAAGGAAGCCTATATAATCCTTAGTACAGAGTTTAAACTGAATTGTTTGTTGTGCAATCATCAGTTCTGGGCTTAGAGAAAAAAAAACTTCTTATGTGACTAAGACTAAAGAATGTAGAGAGAGAGAGAAAAAGATCACTTTCCCTTTGCCCTTTCCTCCTCCTTGAGAATTCTAGACCCCTATCTCCACTTTGAGAGCCTCGGACCCGTTTCTCCTTCTTGGGAACCCTGGACTTCTTATCAACCTGCCTAGCAACTGACTCTCAATTCTTGAAAAAATTCTTTCCCCATCAAATTGTTTTGGCAAACTTGTGGAAACTGTATTGTAAATCTAAGTGTATACTTCTAAACTCTTAATTCGATGCATTTAATCTGTGTTTATTCCTAGACCAGTGCCACACTTATTTGACCACTCTGGCTGTGTAGTATGTTTTGAAATCAGAAACGGTAAGTGTTCCAGCTTGTTCTTCTTTTTGAAGATTGTTTTGGTTCGCCTGTGTCCTTTGCATTTCTACTTGAATTTTATGGTCAAATATGCAAAAAAGGTACCTGAATTTTGATAGAGATTGTGTTGAATCTGTAGGTCAATTTGAAGAGTGTTGTCATCTTATCTTAAATCTTCCAATCTAGGAACATGGAATGACCTACCACTTACTTGGGTCTTTTAAACATTCTTTTAATGACATTTGGTGATTTTCAGAGTACCAGTCTTACATTCCTTTTCCTAAATTTATTTCTAATATGTTATT
This sequence comes from Oreotragus oreotragus, assembly GCA_006410675.1. Taxonomy (NCBI): domain Eukaryota; kingdom Metazoa; phylum Chordata; class Mammalia; order Artiodactyla; family Bovidae; genus Oreotragus; species Oreotragus oreotragus. Next base: position 161,121 of record SJYX01009685.1, on the reverse strand, counting down.
CCTTGTGTGCATGTGTAATAAATATAATACCTTTCTTAAATTTAAAATTTCTCATTACTAGTGTGTGGAAATATAATTGAGTTTTGTATGTTTGTCTTATGTCTTGCAATCTTTTTTAAAAAATTAATTCATTTTAATGGAAAGATAATTACTTTATAATATTGTGGTGATTTTTGCATACATCAGCATTAATCAGCCATAGGAAACTGAATTGACAGGATTTACTGGTGGATCAGATATAGGATGCTGAGTGAGAGAGATGAGTCAAGGATGGCTCTAAGGTTTTTGACCTGATAAACTGATGATTGCCATTCATTCAGAGACTGGAAGACACAGATTTGAAGGGAATGGTTAGGAGTTAGGGACTGGCATGTGAAGTTTAAGATGCTTGTTAGAAATTTTAGTAAGATAGAGTTGGCATATGGATACACAGGACTGGAGTTGTCGGGAGAGGACTGGGTTAAAGGTGCAAATTTGGAAAGTGTGTGAGTATAAATAGTATATGTAGGTCCAAGGGACTATGTAATGCAAAGGATGCTAATAAAAAATGATTGAGATATAATATTTCCCCTTAAAGGGTGAAAAGCATGGAAATAAAAAGAAGTAAAATAAGAAGGCAGAATGTCACAAGTACTTAATAATTAAAGGAAAAAAAGTTGCCATATCCTGGGAATTATGAAGATGCAGTGAAGACGATCAGTGGAACATGATACAGTAGAATGTGATCAAAATGCTTCCTTAAGAAATCAAAGAATGCTTCAGAAAGAAGACTGGATTGTTTAGTCACTATCAAAGGGAAAATAGAAATTTTGACAGGAAGAAATGGGTGGAGAAATACAACTGAGGCCAAAAGGTGGTTGTTAGTAAAAGCACCAAGAATGTGCGGAATGTGACTATACTTGGCGAGTAATGAGAATTAAGGTTTTTGCCAGATCCTTGTCTCTATGGAACCTTAAATGCCATATGAGGAGGAGAGCTGTTTAGCAGACTGTGGTGCCACTTACTAAACTTTTTGTTAAATAGTTGTATAATGTACATACTGAAAAGTACATAAATCCCAAGTGTATAGCCCAATGAAATTTTGCCACACAAAAATACTTGTGTAAGCAACACTTCAATTAGAAAACCACCAGCACCCCAGAAGCCCCCCTATTCTATCCCTACATACAAAGGAAACCACAGTTGCAACTTCCAGCACCATAGGTTAGTTTTGCCTGATCAAGCCTTATCTAAATGGAATCATTCAGTATTACTCTCTTGTTTCTACTTTTTTTCAATCATGATGTTTGTGACGCTTATATGTATTATTGTTAGTAGCAGTAATTTGTTATTTTTCATTTCTGTAAATAATGCATTTTATTTTTTGAATCTACTATTGATGAGCACTTGGATGGTTTTCACGTTTTGGCTATCTATATGTTTTGCCACTGTGAACACTCCCGTGCAGGTCTGTTGCTGAACACATTTTTCTTGGGCATTTGCTTGAGAATAGAATTGTTGGCACACAGGTAATATAAATGCTCAGCTCTGGTGAAAGTGAAAGTGAAGTCACTCAGTCGTGTCTGACTCTTTGTGACCCCATGGACTGTAGCCTACCAGGCTTCTCTGTCCATGGGATTTTCCAGTCAAGAGTACTGGAGTGGATTGCCATTTCCTTCTCCAGGGGATCTTCCCAACCCAGGGAACAAACCTGGGTCTCCCACATTGTAGACAGACGCTTTACCGTCTGAGCCATCAGGGAAGTCAGGGAAGTCCTGATGGCTTTATAGTCTTTATAGTGAAGGCTCCATAAAAACCCCAAAGGACTGGTTGAAAGGACGACCACGTTGGAAGACTTAGAGGTGTGGAGAGAGCAGAGTTCCTGGAAAAGGCATGGAAGATTCTTGCTCCCTTCCCATAGCTTGCATAGATATCTCATTCTTGCTCCCTTCCCATAGCTTGCATAGATATCTCATCCATGGGCTATACCTGACTTACACTCATTTGTAATGAACAGATAGTCTTAAAGAAAAAGAGATTGGCCAAAATACAAAAAAGAAAAAAGAGGTCTGAGGAATGAGATGCCTATAAGTGACTTTGAAAATCTCTAACATCTCCCTGGGAAACTCCACACATGTGCACAGTGGAGCATGTGCCTAGGAAAGACCAATTAAGATCCTAATATAGTAGCTTTTGTTGACCTTGAGCTCTGCATATGCAGAAAGTAAAGGTAAGGCATAATTTTGAACTGCTGGCACACTGAATGCGTGATCACACACAGACAGAGCTCTTTGGCAAATAGTGACAGGCATATTGACTCGAGATCTAAATAAATTTGTCTAATAAGTAGCTAACCATAGAGCTTCCTAATCAGAGACCTTAATGGCCACATATGACCAAGAATCAGAACTTACAGGTACTTACTGAAACTCACTAAGTAAACCAGCAGTAACAACAACAAAAAGCGACAACAACGAGCCGTAGTGCTGGGGAGTTAGGTAGTGGAGAGAGTAGTTTCCATATTGTTTTAAAAGTCCCGTTCCCAACAAAAAATTAAGAAATAAACAAAGAAGAAAGTATGGCATGTATATATATATATATATATAAAAAAGGTCAATAAAATCTGTCCTTAAGGAAGGCTAAATTTTGAATACCAGAGAAGAAACTCTACATGAGCTATTATAAATATGTTCAAGAAATTAACAGAATCATATATAAATAGCTAAAGTTAAGAATGATAATGATATTTCACCAAATGGAAAATATGAAATAAATTATTTTTAATAGAAATTCTAAAATTAAAAAATGAAACGTTGAAAATGAAAAATTCACTAGAAAGACTTCAAAGAAGATTTTAGCATTAGCAGAAGAAACTGAAAAACATGAATAAGTCAATGGACATTACCAAATCTGGGCACAGAAAGAAAACAGAATAAAGAAAGATTAGTAGAGCTTCAAAGACTGTGTGACATCAAACATACTGACATATGCATAGCAGGAATTCCAGAAGGAGAGAAGAGGAAAGAAAAAAGAGCAGGAAGCCTATTTGAAGAAATAATAGCCCCAAACTTCCCAGATTTGATATAAACTACTTCAAGTAAGATAAACTAAAAAAAAAAAAAAAATCCACATCTGGCTACAGCAAAATCAACTACTAAAAGAAAAAGAGAAAGAGGATTTTGAAAGAAGGTAAAAGTACAAGGATCCTCAGTAAGATTAACAGCTAACTTCTCATCAAAAACCATAGAGCTCAAAAGGCAACAGAGGAGCATACTAGAAAGTCTTGGAAAAAAAAGTCTTGTAAGAAAAATTCAATCAACGAAGAGCTCTGTATCCAGTAAAACTATGTTTATACAATGCAGGAAAATATAAGAATTTCTGAGCTGAAAATTTTCTTTAAAAAGATTACATTACTAGAATAGGTACCACATAAAAGATACAAAGTGAAGACCTTTGCTCTGAAATGAAAGGACACTAGACAGTAACTTGAATCCACACAGTGAAATAAAGAAATCTAGGAAAGGTAATTGCATAAGTAAATATAAACAACAGTATAAATGTATTTGTGTTTTTAATTCTTTTTTTACTTCTATCTGATCTAAAACATAATGGCACAGGGCATAGAGTAATAGTATTAAAGTTGTCTTTATAAGATTCTATTATACAAAGGCATATTTTATATGAAAATTATAGCACCAAGAAACAGAAGCCATGTGGAGCAAAGTTTTATATACTATTAGAATTTAGTTTGTATTAATCCAAACTAGAATCCTTTAATAGTTACCTTTAATTGCCAGGACAGACAGCCTGGTAGGTAATGCCAGTTTTCCAAAATGTTTTTACCAACCATCATTAAACTACCACTAGACTGCATGAGAATTATAGTTTCTTCACAATCTTGCCAGCACTTGAAATTGTCAGACTTTATAAGTTTTAAGCCATTCTGGTATGCATAGTGGTAGGTGGTTATAATTTTAATTTGCATTTTCATGATGACTAATAATATTCAGCACCTTTTCATGTATTTAATTATAGTTGATATTTGTAAGTGCTTATTCAAGTTGTTTGTGAATTTTTACTGGATTGTCTTTTACATGCAGATTTATAGGTATACTTTAATATTCCAGATACAAGTACTTTTATAGATATGTACATTGCAAGTATCTTCTTTAAGTCTCAGTGCATTTTAATTCTTCAGTAATGTCCTTTAATAAACATACATTCTTAGTGAAGTCCCAAGGATTATCAAATTTTCTTTAAGCTTTATGTTTAAAGATAAAAGTTGATACTTTCCTCCCTACATATATTATACATTACATACATACAAACATAAAGCACCCTTTCTAGACACACCCAGAATAATGTTTAATCAAATACCTGGGTATTGTGTGGCTCAGTCAACATGACACACAAAATTAACCATCACAATTATATTACTATTAGAAATCTTATTTTTCATCATAAAATTAGTACATGCAGTTATGGAATTTTGGAGAACTGATAAAAAGGATCTCACAACTCAAAACCTAACACAATATCTGGCACTTAGTAAATTCTCCAAGAGTGTATGGTAACTGAACGAAGGTACTAGGAAAGAAAACTTTGTTAATGTATTAGTGCTTTTTTGTCTTTTTTTTTTTTTTTGGTTTTATACACTTTTGATAATATTTGTATTTTAAAATCACCTATTTTTTGGACTGTTTGATTTTCAAAGTGTTGAGTCACTTCTTTCTACTAAACGAGTGTGAAGATTTATCATTTGGCGTTTTCTCATCTTCCAAATAACATGATGTGAAGATGAAGCATGGGTTTATCAGTCCTTCCTGCACCAAAATCTCTTCATGATAAACTTTTCCTGGATATGTGTCTGTTTTGTCTAATGGAAAGTAGCTGAGGTGTGTAGTCAAGCAGATTTTGGGGAATTTCTATAATTATCAGGAAAACTCAGGAATTAACTGTTAATGTGAATCTTCTGACAGTGTGAACTGTGGGAGTAAGAAAACATCTATTTTGATTTATTTGACTTTGGCTCCAGTTCCATGGGATTTGGGCTTCCTGTGATTGGGTCTAAATAAGGAGAATCATATGAAAAAACAAAAGATCAGAAAGCATGACTCAGTGCCTTGTTGGACAGGAGACTGAAGCCACAAAGTGCCTCAGGCCGAAGAGCAATTCGTTAATTACCAGTGGAAAGAAAAGTTGAACCCAGGATATAGTGTTTTTCTTGAAGAGGTGAGAAGGGCTTGGCCGTTGGAGTGGCAGGACTGAAAACAAACATGTACATCTAGATATTTACTTTGTTACCAATACATTGGTTTCAAAAGACATTTTTGCTTTCTTTACCATAGTTTCTCTACTGTAAAATGAAAAAGATTTATGGGATTTAACTTCGACAGCTTAATTCTAAAAATCATATTTTTAAAATATCAGCTATGGAAATCAATTCATTCAAAATATATGTTGGGCAGCTATGATGTACACATATCATATTTGTTTTTATAAAACGCCAAAGCAGTGTAACCCTCCTGCTTTGCTCTCAATGTGTCCCCCCAAATTCATATGTTGGCATTCTAACTCCCAAGGTGATGATGGTATTTGCAGGTGGGGGTTTGGGAGGTGGTTAGATCAGGAGGGCGGAGCTCTCACGAATGGGATTAGAGCCCTTATACAAGAGGCTCCTCAGAGTTCCCTTGCCCCTTTCCATTTTTGTGAGAGAACAAGAAGTCTGCAGCCTGCAACCTGGAAGGCTTTCACTAGAACTGGCCGAGCTGGTACCCTCATCTTGGACTTTCAGCTTCCAGACAGTGAGAAATAAATTCCCATTTTAAAAATAAGCCACCTAGTCTGTGGTAGTTTGTAATATATAGCAGCCTGAATGGACTAAGATACCTTCCTGTTTCTGTGGTACCTCAAGCTGGGCTCTGCACACAGCAGGTGCTCAGTAAGTATTATAGGAGGGGTCCTACCCCATGAAGCTTACATCTGTTTAGGAAAAATGCGAGACACAGTTACAGATTCGACAGTGACGTGGCAGTCCTCCAGCCATGTGTTACACGTCGGACTTTGAACAAGCATCAGATGGGTGTCCAGGTGGAGAGAACCGGTGGGCAAAGCTGGCTCAGGAAGCTTTCTATGCCTAACAGGGCACTGTGATTCGAACAGGTGGGAAGAGGAGAAAGGTGCTCAGAGACAGCACGCAGCCCCTGGCAGTCCTGTGGGAGCGGAGCACCCACCTGCAGCAAGGAGCTTCTTTTAGAGATGCAGTGGGAGATAACAGCTGCAAGAATCTGGGCTGTCTGTCCTGGCCCTGAGCTACAGAATAGGAATTTTGTTCATCCTGTAAAGAGTGGCTGCCTTTGTTTTTGAGCAGAGAAGAGACAAGATTGAACTAGCATTTTTAGAAAGTTCCGCGAGCTGTCAGCAAAAGGAATGAATGGGAGAGAACCCAAAAGCAAGATACTCTTAAGAGATAGCAGATGAGGGTCTGGTTTTGCGAAGTGGAAAGAGAAAGTGGATATGTAATTTAAAAGCTTTATTAGTGATCGAACTAATAGAAAATTAACAGTTTGGTAACCTTGGGAAGGTGAAGTGGGAAAAGAAAGAAGGAAGGAGGATGACATTTGAAACTCAGGTGTCTGGAAGCAAATGTTAGCCTTTGACAGAAGTAAACTAGAAGAAGAAAGGGAAGCCAGATAAAAGGCAAAATGGATTATTTCATTTTTACACTAATATAGCATGATTAATGGTAAAGCATCTTGTTCAGTGTTTAAATAATATAGCTTACTGGATGCTATCCCTGGGATGGTAAGTCATTTGTGATGACACAGTAAGTAGTCTACTGGAAATCCACAGTTGGTTAGAGACATGCAAATACAGGTAGAATGTCAGGGTAAGGCTGGGGAATAGCTTATAACATCTCCCACATGCAAGTGTGCAGAGCAGACAGCACAAAATGACTCATTTGAATCTTCCATTTAGTTCTCTTAGTAATTTGTGTTATTTAGTTTGGAGCAATGTATCCATGACTGAATGATTAAAGCGTTAATGTTCACTTCTTTCTGCAATAGCCAGTGAGTGATATTTTAAAATATCATCAACCAGCATTTTGAAATAATTCTTTCAAATAAAGTTTACATCCCATATTAGCATACGTTTGCCTTAAAAATGTTACAAGTATATATATAATATGTGTAAATTTACATATATTTATATGTATATGAATAATTTCCATTTGTAGATTCAACAGTATACTGGAACAAAACCAAAACAGGATCTGCTGTTGCATGTTTTTATCAGCTAGTGCTGGGGAGAGTGATTGGCAAACTGTATTGCAATGGTATTATTAAAATTCATGAACCAGAGAATTACCAAAGTGTAATATTCAAAAGTATCTTTGACACATTCCCTAAAGCTTTAACCATCTTGGGAAAAAATGTTAGAAGTCTGTCAGGAACATATTGGATTTTCCTAAAGCATATGGTGATGAAATGGAATATCATTTTATGAGAAAATATTGTCATATTGGCTTCCTGGCCCAACATGTCATAGACATTTCCTATTTCCATTTTTGTGTTAGTAGTTGCCTTTCTCTTGTGCCCTTTCTTTCTAGGATGAATTTAGCTCCTAGTCTTGGAAGAATGTCCCTGTCTTGCCCCCCTCTCTCCTTTGGCCGTTCTTTCATTTTCATCCTTCCTTCCAGAGTCTTTTGTCCTCCACAATACAGTTTTATACTAAGTTTCAAGACTGGGAGGCGTGTGCTGTGATCAAGTTTTTGTTTTGACTATGCTTAAGAGTTTTTTTGTGTGTGTGGTGGGGGGCGGGGCTCCAAAATCACTGCAGATGGTGACTGCAGCCATGAAATTAAAAGACACTTACTCCTTGGAAGAAAAGTTAGGACCAACCTAGATAGCATATTGAAAAGCAGAGACATTACTTTGCCGACTAAGGTCTGTCTAGTCAAGGCTATGGTTTTTCCAGTGGTCATGTATGGATGTGAGAGTTGGACTGTGAAGAAGGCTGAGCGCCGAAGAATTGATGCTTTTGAACTGTGGTGTTGGAGAAGACTCTTGAGAGTCCCTTGGACTGCAAGGAGATCCAACCAGTCCATTCTGAAGGAGATCAGCCCTGGGATTTCTTTGGAAGGAATGATGCTAAAGCTGAAACTCCAGTACTTTGGCCACCTCATGCGAAGAGTTGACTCATTGGAAAAGACTCTGATGCTGGGAGGGATTGGGGGCAGGAGGAGAAGGGGACGACAGAGGATGAGATGGCTGGATGGCATCACGGACTCGATGGACTTGAGTCTGAGTGAACTCCGGGAGATGGTGATGGACAGGGAGGCCTGGTGTGCTGCGATTCATGGGGTCGCAAAGAGTCGGACAGGACTGAGCGCCTGAACTGAACTGAAGAGTTTTTTTCTTCTAACCCTTTCTCGCCTCCATAGCTTGTGTGCTGCCGTTTTATCCTTTCTTTCTCAAGCAACTGCTTTCATCCCAAACCTGTCTGGATTGCAAGAATGGAAGTAGTTATTCTCTTGAGTTGAAGTTGAAGTTGCTCAGTCGTGTCCGACTCTTTGCGACCCCGTGGACTGTAACCTACTAGGCTCCTCTGTCCGTGGGATTCTCCAGGCAAGAATACTGGAGTGGATTGCCATTCTCTAGCTTGCATTAAAAAAAAGTCCATTTTTATTTAAAGGAGATGATAGAAAAAAAAAGCCCCTGGACCTTTTAACCACATTTTCTGTTTGGTCTTCTTAGGCTCTTTGTGAGCATTGACAATGTTCCCAGAGTTGGTCTAACCCACAACACCCAGTTGGTTGTTTGCAGGCAGTGTTGTGGGTTGGCATCCTCTAGGGGTGGTTGGTTGGTAAGCTTCATTTCCAAGTTCCTGGAATTGTCATATTAATCTGTTTTCTGAGGCAACTAAGGAGCAACATAGTCTTCCCCAAGGGCTTTTATTGTTTTAGAGGCCAAGTGGGCATTTCTAGTTGGCTGTGAATTTCAAATTGTTTGCTGTGTCCTCTTAATAATTAAGACCTGGTGAACTTGGATAAACTGCTCTTCAGCACACACGGAACTCCCTACTTGAGGCAGCTGTGATGCATGCCATAATCCACCCCCTCCCCCGGTGAGGACAATAGACGCCTCCCCTCAGAGACATTTGAGACAGCAAGTTTTAAATTCTGTACCAGGAAGTGGACTGGGAAGACATGGCTGAAAAGCTGGGCCCACATCACCTGGGCTATGGCCCAGCTTTTGATATTCATCCCGGAGATGATCCAATCAGTCGTAGTGCTTGGAGGAGGCTTACGTTTGAGAAAAAAGACATAAAAGATAGAGACATAAAAATCACAGCCTACTCAGGGCAATTAGAAACAGTAGGGCATCAACCATTTCCTGCAAACAAGTTAGTTCCAGAGGAATGATTTGGATATAAACCATTTAAACAAATACTATTTTAAAAGTTTTAAGCATTAAAAAAATATATCATCATTAAGTGATTCCCCAGCTTCCCTACTTTCTGGATTCAATCTGTTCTCCTTGATATTAACAGATATATCTAACTTGCTGTTTATCCCTTTGGGATCTAGATCACACTAAAAATACTTAGACTGACCCATAAATATCACTGAAATACCTAAAATGTACTACTGTTCATACAAAAATTATTTTCTATCATGAAGTTAACTTAAAATGGTTAAATTCCAGCAGTCCTTTCACTTCTCCATCTTTGAGCCGCTTCGTTACTTCAGTTATACTGTACTGTCCAAGTCGATTCCTCCTGCTAGAATATTCCTTCTCCCGTTTCTCACCTATTGAAACCCCTCTTGTTGGTTACGGCTCAACTCAAATGCCACTTCTTCTGGAAGATCTGCCTATCCAGTGCCTTCTCTGGACCAGATGGTATTCTGAGAGCTGGGGACACATCAGTGAATAAGAAGAGAGCCCCTGCTCACATGCAGTTTACTTTCTGGGAGTTGGAGACAGCCAATGATAAATAACCAGAAAAGCAGACATGTAACATATCAGGAAAATTGAGGAGATAAGGAAATAGATGAAGCAAAGTGGCTAGAAAGTGTTGGGGGAAAGGTCAGTGAGGAGAACGCAAACTCTTCCTTTTGTGCTTCTATAAAGTATAATCACACTTTAAAAATTACATATTTTTATGTAATATGTACATTACATGAGAAGATGACATTAATATCTTAGCTGTAAGTTGCTTGCAGACAAGAAGTTATCTATCTTCTTATTCACCAGTGCCTGGTATACAGTAAGCATGTAATCAGTGTGCAGCGTGTAGGACATTGGTGGCACATTGGAAGCTGACAGTTTTTCTACAACATCATGAATGAATGTTGATGTTGTGTAACCTAAGTCAGGTCAAAAGGAGAAGGGTGTCTTGCCAAGCAACTAGGGAGCAGGAAGTGACACTGGAGACAGAAGTCCACCTTCTAAGGCTGGAGATGCTCAGTGGGTGGAGGTCAGAGAAGTCCTAGGAGGCAAGCATACAGCTGAGAGTGTGCTGCAAGGAAGTGGGGAGGCACGTTGCTGCGTCAGAGGGACTGAAACAAGAATCACTGCTGATGCTAACCTGGTAAAAGTGAAAAGTGAAAAAGTGAAGTCGCTCTGTCGTGTCCGACTCTTTGCGACCCCACGGACGGTAGCCTACCAGGCTCTGCCGTCCATGGGATTTTCCAGGCAAGAATACTGGAGTGGGCTGCCATTTCCTTCTCCAGGGGATCTTCCCAACCCAGAGATCGAACCCTGGTCTCCTGCATTGCAGACAGACGCTTTACTATCTGAGCCACCAGAGAAACCTTGTAAAGGTCCCTCCTTTTACTAATTAGTGAGCCTAAGGATGCCCAGTAACTGAGACTTTGAATAGCATACTAAGCTTCAGCTTCCATATGATATCCCTTTAATTTAATGCATTAATTAACTTATNTCTATAATTTATTTATTTATGAAATTCACATCCTTTTTTTCGTTAAAACCTGAAATTCTCAGGGCTTTTAATGTTAAAAGTTATCTTCAGGGAATAATTTATGTTCAAATGCTAGCTTATTTCATTCATCAGGTTATTTTGGATTTCTCTAATGCTAATTATTTTTCTTAAAAGATGTGTGTTACTTAAAAACTAAATGAGTCTTTCATGTGCCGGTTTGGATCTGTCTAGATGTGTATAAGAGACAGGCCTAAGGATGCCCAGTAACTGAGACTTTGAATAGCATACTAAGCTTCAGCTTCCATATGATATCCCTTTAATTTAATGCATTAATTAACTTATTATCATTTAATACTAAAGGGTATTTCCCATTAATTAAGCATCTTTTCTGAATAAACTTTTTGGTAAAAGTGCTAGCAAGGTTTGTATTTCAGCTGTTTCCAGAAGTGTTAGCGTGGTATAAGAAGTGAGTGGGGAGTAGGCCAACCATGGAAATATTCAGTGTAGCTAATCACTAAGAAATTCATACTAGACTTTAGTACCACAGATCTTGGAACTTTTTTTTTTAACAGGACGTATATAGAATTTACAGTGTGCGTGCATGCATGCTGAGTCACTCCAGTTGTGTCCAACTCTTTGCAACCCTGTGGACTGTAGCCTGCCAGGCTTCCCTGTCCATGGAATTCTCCAAGCAAGAGTACTGGAGTGGGTTGCCATGCCCTTCTCCAGGGGATCTTTCTGACCCAGGGATCAAACCCACATCTCCTCTGTCTCCTGCATTGTGGGCAGATTCTTTACTGCTGAGCCATCAGGGAAGCCCAGAATTTACAGTGTACCATGGCTGCAAAGAGTCAGACACTACTGAGTGACTTCACTTCAGGCACTGTTTAAAATGTTTTACTTACCAAGTGATGTCTTCTATTTGTGGTGCTCTTTTCAGTGTTCAGATAATTCCATCTGTCTACTTGATCATTACAGCCTTGGGATGTGGTATTTATTCCATCTGGCTTTCAGATACAGGAGGGTGTGGTCATTGCCAGTGAGCTGCATAGAACTGCTCAGGTTCAGAGGGCTGTAGACTCCAAGACTCCAAACCCCAATGCTCATGCCTCATGTTGAGCAGATTTGTGAATCTATGGCTTTGAAATGAGGGCCAGATATTGGTCAAGGTATTATGTTACTTTCTAACTTGAAAACAAGCCAGATTCCCTCTAGCCATCAGCTGGCCAGTTTAAATAGTGTGGTCAGGGTGTATTCATCTCAAAGCTATGTTTAGAGAAGTGACCCTGTCTTCCTCTAGAAGCCTCTCAGCTTTTCCAGTTGGGAAAAAGTTAGGCTGGAGAATGGTTGTCTATTAATGGAATTTTTAAAAAGTTGGAAAATTTTTTTGATACCTTAAAGAAGACAGTGCCTCTTTTTTTCCTGGTGTCAACGTAGTTTTTACTAACTTTAGATGTTCAGTTGCTCAGTTGTGTCTCACTCTTTGCGACCCCATGGACTGAAGCATGCCACGCCTCCCTGTCCATCACCAACTCCCGGAGTTTACTCAAACTCATGTCCATTGAGTCAGTGATGCCATCCAACCATCTCATTCTCTGTCGTCCCCTTCTCCTCCCACCTTCAATCTTTCCCAGCATCAGAGTCTTTTCAAATGAGTCAGCTCTTTGCATTAGAGTTTCACCTTCAGCATCAGTCCTTCCAGTGAATATTCGGGACTAATTTCCTTTAGGATAGACTGGTTGGATCTCCTTGCAGTCCAAGGGACTCTCAAGAGTCTTCTCCAATACCACAG
>SJYX01009685.1:128620-140161 GCA_006410675.1 Oreotragus oreotragus | reverse complement strand
AGAGGAAAATGTCACTTGGCTTTTCAGACCCTTCCAGTGGCAAGCAAAGAGCTTGGTCGATTCTGTGGAACTGGAAGACCTAGTAACAATTAAATGGGACCATCAGACAGTACTATTATGGTGGTGATAGGCAGTATGTAATTATTTTTAACATGCATGTATGGTTAGGGCTTGACATGTATCATAGTGGTGTTCCATGAAGTACAGATGGAATTAACTAATGAAGTATAGATGGAATTCTCTCTGTATTCTGGCAAAGAAACCGGCCTAATAACCCACTGAGGGATAAAAACATGAAATGAGGAGCTTAATGACATTAAGTCTCTCCACGAGAAAGGGAGATTCTCTTTTCATAAGCAAGCTTTGAAACTTTCCCTAATGCTCTTAGGAGGAAATGTATTCGATTGTTCACAAGACACTCACTTGGAAAGAATTGTCTCAAGCCACATTTCCATCCTGCTTTAAGAACTAGATGGTGATTCCTGCACAGATTTTTCTACCTTCCAACAGTTGGCTTCAGGAGATATTTAGTTACACATCACTATAAGCAAAACAAAACATATTAATGTTCATTCCATAGCTATGTATGCCATTGCTCCTACAATTTAGGCAGCCCTTCCAACAATATCCAAGAAGAATATTATCTGCAGAATCTCTTAGCATAAGGTTAATTAAAAGACATAAAAACATATATATATATTGTCAAAATGAACAGATCTCAGGAATAATTTGGAGAAGGCATTGGCACCCGACTCCAGTGCTCCTGCCTGGAAAATCCCATGGACGGAGGAGCCTGGTAGGCTGCAGTCCATGGGGTCGCTAAGAGCCGGACACGACTGAGCGACTTCACTTTCAGTTTTCCCTTTCATACTTTGGAGAAGGAAATGGCAACCCACTCCAGTGTTCTTGCCTAGAGAATCCCAGGGATGGTGGAGCCTGATGGGCTGCCATCTATGGGGTCACACAGAGTTGGACACGACTGAAGTGACTTAGCAGCAGCAGCAGCAGGAGTAATTTCTTAGATTTCAAGATAAATTAATGTCATAATAATTTATTTAAAACCCATATGCGATCACACATATGAACTTTCATAATTACCTCTTATGGGATAATAGTAAAGAATTTGTTCCCATTAAAATCTTGGCTTTGGTGGTTTGGAATCTAACATATTCTTATTGGATGCTTAGGTAATTTAAATGACACTTTTATTTTTTGTTGTTGTTGTATTTATTTATTTTTTTACATGCACTCCCAGACATGAACCCCCCTCCCACCTCCCACCCCACATCATCCCTCCAGATCACCCCCATACACCAGCCCCAAGCACCCTACATCCTACATTGAACATAGACTGGCACTTTTAAATATAAGGTCCTACTGTAAACAAACATTAAATTTGGTTTCAGGATGAGACGCAGAGGTTTCTAATTTGGGATTTAGAACAATTCAAATCATGGAAATATTTTTGAAAAACCTCACACTCTGTATTTCGTTAGCTGTTGACATGAGTTTGTCGCTGGCAAGAAGGTAGCGTTCATCACGCGTGTGTCTTTCAGTGCCCCTGAGTGGGCTTCTAGAAGGGGGTCCTAGAATGTGTTCAGAACCTGGGTCGGGGCTGCGTCTTCTTACTGCTCCATCTCTGAACTTCAGTCAGACCAGGGGAGGCTCGATGGTCTGAAAGTCCTTAGCGCACAGAGGCCTGGCCCCACCCCAGGAACACAGAGGAGAATGTTCCCAGTCCTCTCCTCTGGGAGCCCTGCACTTGATGGGGGATGAGCTGGAATGGAGAGGAAAAGGGGAAATAAGCAACAGACAGAGGACATGCCAGACTCATTCAGTCTACAGACGTTTTTGGAGCACCTACTATGTGCCAAGAGGGCTTCCAGGTGGCTCAGTGGTAAAAGCATTTGCCTGCCAATGCAAGAGACACAGGAGATGCCGATTTGATCCCTGGCTCGGGAAGATCCCCTGAAGGGGAGGATATGGCAGTCCACTCCAGTGTTCTTGCCTGGGAAATCCCACGGACCGAAGAGCCTTGTGGGCTACAGTCTGTGAGGTTGCAGGAGTCGGATATGACTGAGCATGCACACACTGTATTTTATTTGTGAAAATTAAAATTTATCACAAAATACAGTACTTTAACTGTAAAAGCTTTCATGCCTAAAAAATATCAGAGATTAGTAAGAATACTCTTCCCACAATGCATCCAGAGACCTCCAAAATGGTTTATATTTTTCTACCTAGGACATGAATCAAGAGAAAGACTCCAGCTGTTTAGCCTTGACTTTAGATTGACATTCACGTCTCTCGGTCTCCCAACCCAGATAGCCGTCCTGCCTGCAAGCACTTTCTGTCTGCAGTTGGAACTCCTGTGTCACAGGAGAGACTGCTGTTATGCTGGTTAGGAGTTTAAGCTCAAGAGACTAGCTTCAGATTATAGTTTTGCCACTTACAGTCATGAGACCTGGGGCAAAAACTCTGTGTCTCATTTTCACTATTTTGTAAAGGGAGGATAGTAGCAACATCTACATTGTAAGAAAATTCTGTGGATTAAATGAGGTAATGTAGGTACAGGAGTTAGCACAGTGTTCTTCTAGAAATAAATTTCCTCAGCTATTTTTATTAATAGCAGGAAAATAGAACCCATCATCTTCATTTAGTCATTAACTAAATCAACTTGTATTTTTACCATTTAATTTTATTTTTGAGATAATATTTTGTATGCATTTTATTACATGAGTGATATACAATCATTATAATTACAAATTATAATTTCATGTAAGCAAGAAGAAAAAGTTATTTTAAATCTTACCATCTAGAGAAGACTTTTATTATGACAGCAACAACACCACCACACACACTTTTTTCCCTGTGCAAATATGTGCCTCTATTATGCATAAATAATTCCATTTAAACTGGAGGGAAATTAAAAACTCTGTTCGTGTTTGTCAAAAGCACATACACTGCAGCCAAACTGCCCCAGTTTAATTCCTGACTTTGCCGGTCAGTGGACTACATGACCTTGGGAAAATTATTGACCTCTTTTATGTGTTGGTTTCTTCATCTGTAAAGGGAGAATAACTAGTGGATGTCCCTCAAAGTGTCATGAGGATTAAGTGAGAGTTTATGTAAAGCCTAGCACTCTTTATTACAGAAATTCCTGTGTTAGGATATATCTTTTAAGGATCCCATTTTAGGCCTTTTTAAGGGTAACACATCAGGATCTAGTGTGAATCTATTCCCATTATTTCTCTCTCTGCTACCCTGATGCTCTAGCCCCTTAATTCTTCACATGACCAGTGTAGTCACTCCACTGGTGTATAGGTGATTTCTGAATGGAAAAGTCTAGCTCAGTTGAGATAGAGTAAGTACCTACAGTAAGATTATTTTTCCCAATAAGATTTAATCAGGTTGGGAGTAGTAACTGTATTTTACACTTCTTCATATTACCCATGTATATACATACATGCTATGCTTTGAATGTTAAAAATATGATTTTTTGAAAGAGTACTTGAAAAGTCCATAAAGTAACATTCATCAACTGAGAAAATGTTTACTCACTGTTCTAAATGAGTTACTTGCATTTTTTTTTCCTACTTTAGGAAGAGTCAGTTGAATGTGCTGATAAAGATTTTTTCTATAATGTTGCTTGAACTGTATTAAAATTTTTTTTGGCCTTTGCTTGCAGGTCCTTAAGCATTAAGTATTTTTTTCTTCAAATTGGCATTTGCTGTTTGCTATTTGTCTGTACAAAGTGTAAGGCAAAAGATGAAAGTAATACTCTAAAAAAACCCTGAAATCTCTCCAAAGATGATTGCAACAAAAATTATCCATTGCAACTTTATAATTAAAGTGCTTGATGAAATGCACATGTTGAATAAGTTTTTGGAAAAGTTCCCCTTTCTGTCTTCTCCCGTTTAAAAGATTAATTCATTTAACTGAAACCAACCAGAGGAAGGAAACAGTATGCAGACTTAAAATTTTGTTTGGAAACAATTAAGTTCTGTCTTTCCCAAAATATAGATTGTGCAATTAATAGGGAACTTGGCTAGACCAAGGCTGTTGACAAAAATGTAGCTAGAAGATTTGGGCTATTTTTAGTTATTATGCCATTTGTACTTAATTTTTAACATGAATATTTACTTACATGGAAGTTATTCTTTTAAGAGAAAATGAAGAAATAGTTGGCATATGTTTTGAGAAAATATCTTGTTTTTAGTAAAAAAACAAAACAAAACAAAACCCCAAGAAACCCTATACTCTTAAGAAGATAAATATCCTCATTGACTTTAAGTGGGGGGAAATTGTCTTAGGACATAAAACCCTCACTTAAAAGATTCATTACATGTAAAACTTATTCTGAAGAAGTAAAAATTCTCATCTATTAAACATTTTAATACCATTTTTGCTTTCAAATATATCCAGTCACTGAAGGTCTAATAAACTTTTGTCTGGTAGAGAAAATTAGGAGAATTACTGTAATAAATAAAAAGGATTTTTAATTAACATTGTCAGTAAAAGAGGTCCTTCTTAAGTTCTTGAAAATACTTAAAATATCTTCCACTCTTCAGTCGATTCTTTGGGACCCGGTGAGCTGTAGCCCTCCAGGCTCCTCTGTTCATGGGATTCTCCAGGCAACAATACTGGAGTGGGTTGCCTTGCTCTTTTCCAGGAGATCTTCCCGATGCAGGGATCAAACCTGTGTCTCTTATCTCTCACACATTGGCAGGTGGGTTCTTTACCACTAGCACTACCTGGAAAGCCCCCTTTCTTCAATGTGTTAGTCACTCAGTCGTATCTGACTCTGTGACCCCGTGGACTGTACAGCCTGCCAGGCTCTTCTGTCCATGGGGTTTTCCAGGCAAGGATACTGGAGTGGGTTGCCATTTCCTTCTCCAGGAGATCTTCCCGACCCAGGGATCGAACCCGGGTCTCCTGCATTGCAGTCAGAGATGCTTTACCATCTGAGCTACTAGGAAAGTCCCCTCTCTTCAATGAATGGTTTCAATTGCGATCTTTCTTTCAGTGTTTTTTCCCTTCATAGGTAATAAAAGACAGTTTGAGTTCTGTCCTTGTTAAGTACTGCACACCTTTGGTAAGTGGGGTAGGAAGAAAGGAGATGTTAAACGCCTCATTGCCGTGACACTTCAGTATCTCTGTCCAGTGAGTGCGTATGTCAGCAAAATCAAAGAGAGTAGGTGCTTTTTCTCTGGATCTCACTTCACTTACTGGGAGCTCATAGTTTCCTCTTGTGCTGGCTTCTGAAGATCCTGAGAGCTCTAGAACTTCCAGTGGATGTGCTTCATTAGAGCCCTGGCCTGTGCTCTGGATCCATTAGATGGAGCCAACCTGGGATCTAAGCAGACAACTACAGGGTCCCCCTAGCACGGGCTGCCCCATTCTTATTTATTTTTAATTGGAGGGTAATTGCTTTACGGTGTTGGTTTCTGTTCTACAACAATGTGAATCAGCCATAGGTATACATTTGTCTCCTCCCTCTTGAACCTCCCTCCCACCCCACCCCACCCTCTATGTTGTCACAGAGCACCTGATGGAGCTCTCTGCATCACACAGGAAATTCCCACTGGCTATCTATTTTGCATACGTTTCTCTGTTTCAGTTGTCCCACCCTTTCCTTCCCCTGCTGTGTCTGCAGGCCTGTTCTCTGTATCTGCACAGCAGCCCCATTCTTAACACTTCCAATAAACAGAAGGGCAGAGACTGCTATTTTCCTGCCATTGACATGAAAGGTTTAGGAATCAGGCAAGTCTGGATGGAGTAATAGGACTCATCAAGGCCACTAGGGAGCATCATGACTGCCTCCCTCTTCCTTACTGTTTGGTATTTGCTGGGCCTGTGTGTGTGTGTGTGTGTGTGTGTGTGTGTGTGTGTGTGTATGTGTACGTGTTTAGCTTATGCTGCTGCTACTGCTAAGTCGCTTCAGTCGTGTCCAACCCTGTGCTGAAGGAGGAAACAGACAGAGCTGGGCTCCATCTTAGGCCAGGCTGCGAACATTAGGCTACTCGCATGGTCACCCTCGCAGTGGACTCTGAACTTTGTGCCTGGTGTCTATAGAAGCGGCATACCAATGGAAAACCAAACCCCCCATAAAAGAGCCTCAGGACTTGGACTCTCTGGTGCCTAAAAGAATATGCTAATTACTCTGTAACAGAACGAAGCTGTAAATTCCATTATGTTTATCGGGATATGACCACAGTCCTGTTGATAAATGTCCACTGTTTATCTAGTCTTGTGACACATGAATCATGGGTTAACTTTGATCGTATCTCTCTTTTTACCTTGTCCAGACTAGTTTCAAGGACTTTGAGGAGGTGGGTTTGAGCAAGTACACTTAGGGTATATAAGGTTTTCACAAAAACTGGTCGGGGTCCTTGACTAAGAGGAGACTCTGCCTTGGGCCCGCTGGTGTAATAAGCTGCACTCCACTATCTGCATTGTCCTTCTGAGTGAGTTTATTTTCCGGAACACGTGGCTACAACAGTGCGACCCCATAGACGGCAGCCCACCAGGCTCACCTGTCCCTGGGATTCTCCAGGCAAGAACACTGGAGTGGGTTGCCATTTCCTTCTCCAATGCATGAAAGGGAAAAGTGAAAGTGAAGTCGCTCAGTCATGTCCGACTCGTAGCGACCCCATGGGCTGCAGCCCACCAGGCTCTTCCGTCCATGGGATTTTCCAGGCAGGAGTACCAGAGTGGTGCACCAGTGCCTTATCCGTCCCACATGCCACAATATTTTTAAAAATAGTAATAATAATAAAGGACCACTGGTGGTTAAGAACCTGCTTGCCAATGCAGGGAACACAGGTTTGATCCCTGGTCTGGGAAGATGATGCATGACTCGAGGCAACTGAACCCTCGCACCACAACTGCTGTGAGCCTTCATGCTCTAGAGCCTGTGCTCAAAAAAAAAAAAAAGCCGCTGCAGTGAGAAACCAGTGCACTGCACCTAGAGTGTAGCCCCTGCTCGCCACAGCTAGAGACAGCCTGCACGAAGCAGCAAGACCCAGCACAGGCAAAAACAAATAAACAGAATTTCAAAAGGAAAACATCCTTATCTATAGCAATCTGGCCAATTTACCTTCATCCTTGCTTAGGCACTTTGACTTCCATTATATTAAAATGAATTGTCCTTGTTGCTAGTTAAGCCAGCTGTCAGGCTTCCGTGGTGGCTCAGATGGTGAAGAATTCACCTGCAGGAGACTGGGGTTTGATCCCTGTGGCGGGAAGATGCCCCGGAGAAGGGAATGGCTACCCACTCCAGTGTTCTTGCCTGGAGAATTCCACGGAGCCTGGTGGGGTCACAAAGAGTAGGATATGACTGAGCAACTAAGCACACAGCACAAGCCAGCTGTCATCCTCCGATTCCTACCCCTCACCCCTGCCTTCTTGTTCTATACCTCAGTCTTCTTGTCTTTCTCCTGTGTTACCGATATTTCTCTTTACTGGATAACTTTTTATTTTTTTCAGTTTGGCTACCTCCTGTCTTAGTTGCAGCATGCTAGGACTGGAGGCACTCGGGCTTAGTTATCCTGCCCTGGAATCTTAGTTCCCCAACCAGGGATCCAAACTGTGTTCCCTGCATTGCAAGGTGGATTCTTTTAAAAGTTATTTTTTAGGAGAGAAAACTTCAGAGGAGTTATTTTATATGCAGGATCCTTTGAACTGGACCTTGTCAAACAAATACGTAGTAGAGGTAAAAGCTATATGCCAAATACGTTTCACTTAACATAGAGCCTTGGCAAGAGTAATTAATGCAGAAAGAAACAAATAAAACCCCACATACACAATTACAACTAATAAGAACATTAAAAAGATTTCTACGGACTTTCTTGGGGGTCCAGTGGTAAAGAATCCACTTTCCAATGCAAGGAACGTGAGTGCAATCCCTGATTGGGGAACTAAGATCCCATTGGATGTGGGGCAGCTAAGTTCACATGGCACAACTAGAGAAGCCCAGGCACTGCAACAAGACCCAGGACAAAAAAAAAAACAAACCTGCACAATTCTTTTTCTAGTTTCTGAAAAGCGTGCATAAAAGTAGCAAGAAACTGTTTTTTAAGGTCAGTAGAACATATCTGTAAGATCTTTTATATAGAAAAATATACGTGCCTCATAATCACAAAAAATGACAAAGTAATACATCTACAAGGATTTTAATAAAGACACTGCTCAGCCCCACTTTACTCTATCCTGCCTCCCTTTTCTAATCCCTTACCTTGAAAGTGTACTTAGAAAACTTTCAGTTTTCTATTTGGCATTTGCTTTCTAANCCCCACCCCACCCTCTATGTTGTCACAGAGCACCTGATGGAGCTCTCTGCATCACACAGGAAATTCCCACTGGCTATCTATTTTGCATACGTTTCTCTGTTTCAGTTGTCCCACCCTTTCCTTCCCCTGCTGTGTCTGCAGGCCTGTTCTCTGTATCTGCACAGCAGCCCCATTCTTAACACTTCCAATAAACAGAAGGGCAGAGACTGCTATTTTCCTGCCATTGACATGAAAGGTTTAGGAATCAGGCAAGTCTGGATGGAGTAATAGGACTCATCAAGGCCACTAGGGAGCATCATGACTGCCTCCCTCTTCCTTACTGTTTGGTATTTGCTGGGCCTGTGTGTGTGTGTGTGTGTGTGTGTGTGTGTGTGTGTGTGTATGTGTACGTGTTTAGCTTATGCTGCTGCTACTGCTAAGTCGCTTCAGTCGTGTCCAACCCTGTGCTGAAGGAGGAAACAGACAGAGCTGGGCTCCATCTTAGGCCAGGCTGTGAACATTAAGCTACTCGCATGGTCACCCTCGCAATGGACTCTGAACTTTGTGCCTGGTGTCTATAGAAGCGGCATACCAATGGAAAACCAAACCCCCCATAAAAGAGCCTCAGGACTTGGACTCTCTGGTGCCTAAAAGAATATGCTAATTACTCTGTAACAGAACGAAGTCGTAAATTCCATTATGTTTATCGGGATATGACCACAGTCCTATTGATAAATGTCCACTGTTTATCTAGTCTTGTGACACATGAATCATGGGTTAACTTTGATCGTATCTCTCTTTTTACCTTGTCCAGACTAGTTTCAAGGACTTTGAGGAGGTGGGTTTGAGCAAGTACACTTAGGGTATATAAGGTTTTCACAAAAACTGGTCGGGGTCCTTGACTAAGAGGAGACTCTGCCTTGGGCCCGCTGGTGTAATAAGCTGCACTCCACTATCTGCATTGTCCTTCTGAGTGAGTTTATTTTCCGGAACACGTGGCTACAACAGTGCGACCCCATAGACGGCAGCCCCCCAGGCCCCACTGTCCCTGGGATTCTCCAGGCAAGAACACTGTAGTGGGTTGCCATTTCCTTCTCCAATGCATGAAAGGGAAAAGTGAAAGTGAAGTCGCTCAGTCATGTCCAACTCGTAGCGACCCCATGGGCTGCAGCCCACCAGGCTCTTCCGTCCATGGGATTTTCCAGGCAGGAGTACCAGAGTGGTGCACCAGTGCCTTATCCGTCCCACATGCCACAATATTTTTAAAAATAGTAATAATAATAAAGGACCACTGGTGGTTAAGAACCTGCTTGCCAATGCAGGGAACACAGGTTTGATCCCTGGTCTGGGAAGATGATGCATGACTCGAGGCAACTGAACCCTCGCACCACAACTGCTGTGAGCCTTCATGCTCTAGAGCCTGTGCTCAAAAAAAAAAAGCCGCTGCAGTGAGAAACCAGTGCACTGCACCTAGAGTGTAGCCCCTGCTCGCCACAGCTAGAGACAGCCTGCACGAAGCAGCAAGACCCAGCACAGGCAAAAACAAATAAACAGAATTTCAAAAGGAAAACATCCTTATCTATAGCAATCTGGCCAATTTACCTTCATCCTTGCTTAGGCACTTTGACTTCCATTATATTAAAATGAATTGTCCTTGTTGCTAGTTAAGCCAGCTGTCAGGCTTCCGTGGTGGCTCAGATGGTGAAGAATTCACCTGCAGGAGACTGGGGTTTGATCCCTGTGGCGGGAAGATGCCCCGGAGAAGGGAATGGCTACCCACTCCAGTGTTCTTGCCTGGAGAATTCCACGGAGCCTGGTGGGGTCACAAAGAGTAGGATATGACTGAGCAACTAAGCACACAGCACAAGCCAGCTGTCATCCTCCGATTCCTACCCCTCACCCCTGCCTTCTTGTTCTATACCTCAGTCTTCTTGTCTTTCTCCTGTGTTACCGATATTTCTCTTTACTGGATAACTTTTTATTTTTTTCAGTTTGGCTACCTCCTGTCTTAGTTGCAGCATGCTAGGACTGGAGGCACTCGGGCTTAGTTATCCTGCCCTGGAATCTTAGTTCCCCAACCAGGGATCCAAACTGTGTTCCCTGCATTGCAAGGTGGATTCTTTTTAAAGTTATTTTTTAGGAGAGAAAACTTCAGAGGAGTTATTTTATATGCAGGATCCTTTGAACTGGACCTTGTCAAACAAATACGTAGTAGAGGTAAAAGCTATATGCCAAATACGTTTCACTTAACATAGAGCCTTGGCAAGAGTAATTAATGCAGAAAGAAACAAATAAAACCCCACATACACAATTACAACTAATAAGAACATTAAAAAGATTTCTACGGACTTTCTTGGGGGTCCAGTGGTAAAGAATCCACTTTCCAATGCAAGGAACGTGAGTGCAATCCCTGATTGGGGAACTAAGATCCCATTGGATGTGGGGCAGCTAAGTTCACATGGCACAACTAGAGAAGCCCAGGCACTGCAACAAGACCCAGGACAAAAAAAAAAACAAACCTGCACAATTCTTTTTCTAGTTTCTGAAAAGCGTGCATAAAAGTAGCAAGAAACTGTTTTTTAAGGTCAGTAGAACATATCTGTAAGATCTTTTATATAGAAAAATATACGTGCCTCATAATCACAAAAAATGACAAAGTAATACATCTACAAGGATTTTAATAAAGACACTGCTCAGCCCCACTTTACTCTATCCTGCCTCCCTTTTCTAATCCCTTACCTTGAAAGTGTACTTAGAAAACTTTCAGTTTTCTATTTGGCATTTGCTTTCTAAGTAGTAGCTACAGATATTTCTTGATTTCCAATTTTAGGTATTATCTATTGACTATCTATGGAGAAGGCAATGGCACCCCACTCCAGTACTCTTGCCTGGAAAATCCCATGGATGGAGGAGCCTGATAGGCTGCAGTCCATGGGGTCTCGAAGAGTCAGACACGACTGAGTGACTTCAATTTCACTTTTCCCTTTTCCCTTTCATGCATTGGAGAAGGAAATGGCAAGCCACTCCAGCATTCTTGCCTGGAGAATCCCAGGGACGGTGGAGCCTGGTGGACTGCCGTCTATGGGGTCTCACAGAGTCGGACACGACTGAAGTGACTTAGCAGCAGCAGCACTGACTATCTACAAATCTTTCTAATACAATGTTCCTCATAGCTGAGCCACATAGGGAACTGATTAATTTCCTTTCTTCCATAATTCTATAATTTTCCTTCCTTGATGTTAGTATTGTCTCAGTTTTTTTTTTTTTTTTT
>SJYX01009685.1:116820-128022 GCA_006410675.1 Oreotragus oreotragus | reverse complement strand
GAAACTCCAATAATTTGGCCACTTAATGCGAAGAGCTGACTAATTGGAAAAGACCCTGATGCTGGGAAAGATTGAAGGCAGGAGGAGAAGGGTACAACAGAGGATGAGATGGTTGGATAGCTTCACTGACTCAATGGACATGAGTTGGCTAAACTCTGGGAGCTGGTGATGGACAGGGAGGCCTGGCATGCTTCAGCCCATGGGGTCGCAAAGAGTCAGACACGACTGAGCAACTGAACTGGACTGAACAGTTCCTTATCGTATTTGGCAAGTGCTACAGGCCCAGCTTCATTGTGAATGGTTTATAAGTAGGAAGTTAGAGGGTGGAAGGTAGTACGTGAAAGAACACAGTTCAGGTTCTGAGCTGTCTTGTAAGATCTGGTCCCTGGCTACCCGGCCGGCTTCATTCCTCCTCTTTCTCCTTAGTTTGTTTTCTAGCCCCTCTTGACTCATTTTAGATCTCAGCATTTACTAAGCCAATCTTCCCTGGCCTCTTTACCAGCCTGTGGCTGGCTGAATCACTTTTCTGACCCTGTTACCTGCCACTTGGCCATCCTCAGGTACCAGTCTTCCACGACCCCTAAAAAATGTTAGTGTGTCCTGCACTGTATTCCTGTAGCACTGTGTTCTTCTCACTCACCACTCTTCATGCTTATTTTACTACTTGGTTAACATCTGTTTTTCTCTTTGAACAATAAGCTTTGTGAAGGCAGGTCTAGGTGGTCTTGCTCCCTGAAGGGGTTCCCCACATTTGGCATCTACATTTTTGGCTATTTGTAAATTTTATCTATTATATGATGAGGCCTCTAAGAGAATGGCAGGGATACAAATGCACATGAAAACATTGCAGTGATTTAGGCTGAGAAAATCCTATGTAAGGATAATGAATTTTTTACTCACATGAAGTAGTTCTGTTTCTCCTTTATAAGTTGCCTAACCTTAAACTTTGGGATTGGAATGAAAACTGGCCTTTTCCAGTCCTGTGGCCACTGCTGAGTTTTCCAAATTTGCTGGCATATTGAGTGCAGCACTTTCACAGCATCATCTTTCAGGATTTGAAATAGCTCAACAGGAATTCCATCACCTCCACTAGCTTTGTTCGTAGTAATGCTTTCTAAGGCCCACTTGACTTCACATTCCAGGATGTCTGGCTCTAGATGAGTGATCACACCATTGTGATTATCTGGGTCATGAAGATCTTTTTTGTACAGTTCTTCTGTGTATTCTTGCCACCTCTCCTTAATATCTTCTGCTTCTGTTAGGACCATACCATTTCTGTCCTTTATCGAGACCATCTTTGCATGAAATGTTCCCTTGGTAGCTCTAATTTTCTTGAAGAGATCTCTAGTCTTTCCCATTCTGTTGTTTCCCTCTGTTTCTTTGCATTGATTGCTGAAGAAGGCTTTCTTATCTCTTCTTGCTATTCTTTGGAACTCTGCATGCAGATGCTTGTATCTTTCCTTTTCTCCTTTGCTTTTTGCTTCTCTTCTTTTCACAGCTATGTGTAAGGCCTCCCCAGACAGCCGTTTTGCTTTTTTGCATTTCTTTTCCATGGGAATGGTCTTGATCCCTGTCTCCTGTACAATGTCATGAACCTCATTCCATAGTTCATCAGGCACTCTATCAGATCTAGACCCTTAAATCTGTTTCTCATTTCTACTGTATAATCATAAGGGATTTGATTTAGGTCATATCTGAATGGTCTAGCGGTTTTCCCTACTTTCTTTAAGTCTGAATTTGGTATTAAGGAGTTCATGATCTGAGCCACAGTCAGCTCCTGTTCTTGCTTTTGTTGACTGTATAGAGCTTCTCCATCTTTGGCTG
This sequence comes from Oreotragus oreotragus, assembly GCA_006410675.1. Lineage (NCBI taxonomy): Eukaryota > Metazoa > Chordata > Mammalia > Artiodactyla > Bovidae > Oreotragus > Oreotragus oreotragus. Next base: position 126,198 of record SJYX01009685.1, on the reverse strand, counting down.
CAAAGAATATAATCAATCTGATTTTGGTGTTGACCATCTGGTGATGTCCATGTGTAGAGTCTTCTCTTGTGTTGTTGGAAGAGGATGTTTCCTGTGAACTTCCTGATGTTCAAGCTGGTTTTAGAAAAGGCAGAGGAACCAGAGATCATATTGCCAACATCTGCTGGATCATGGAAAAAGCAAGAAAGTTCCAGAAAAACATCTATTTCTGCTTTATTGACTATGCCAAAGCCTTTGACTGTGTGGATCACAATAAACTGTGGAAAATTGTGAGAGAAATGGGAATACCAGACCACCTGACCTTCCTCTTGAGAAATCTGTATGCAGGTCAAGAAGCAACAGTTAGAACTGGACATGGAACAACAGACTGGTTTCAAATTGGAAAAGAAGTACGTCAAGGCTGTATATTGTCACCCTGCTTTTTTAACTTATATGCAGAGTACATCATGAGAAATGTTGGACTGGAAGAAACACAAGCTGAAATCAAGATTTCTGGGAGAAATAGCAATAATCTCAGATATGCAGATGACACCACCCTTATGGCAAAAAGTGAGGAGGAACTAAAAAGCCTCTTGATGAAAGTGAAAGTGGAGAGCGAAAAAGTTGACTGAAAGCTCAACATTCAGAAAACAATGATCGTGGCATCCGGTCCCATCACTTCAGGGGAAATAGATGTAGAAACAGTGGAAACAGTGTCAGACTTTATTTTTGGGGGNGGTGTGGATCACCACAAACTGTGGAAAATTCGTCAAGAGATGGAAATACCAGACCACCTTACCTGCCTCCTGAGAAATCTGTATGCAGGTCAAGAAGCAACAGTTAGAACTGGACATGGAACAACAGACTGGTTTCAAATTGGAAAAGAAGTACGTCAAGGCTGTATATTGTCACCCTGCTTTTTTAACTTATATGCAGAGTACATCATGAGAAATGTTGGACTGGAAGAAACACAAGCTGAAATCAAGATTTCTGGGAGAAATAGCAATAATCTCAGATATGCAGATGACACCACCCTTATGGCAAAAAGTGAAGAGGAACTAAAAAGCCTCTTGATGAAAGTGAAAGTGGAGAGCGAAAAAGTTGACTGAAAGCTCAACATTCAGAAAACAATGATCATGGCATCCGGTCCCATCACTTCATGAGAAATAGATGTAGAAACAGTGGAAACAGTGTCAGACTTCATTTTTTGGGGCTCCAAAAGCACTGCAGATGGTGACTGCAGCCATGAAATTAAAAGACACTTACTCCTTGGAAGAAAAGTTATGACCAACCTAGATAGCATATTCAAAAGCAGAGACATTACTTTGCCAAGGTCCGTCTAGTCAAGGCTATGGTTTTTCCAGTGGTCATGCATGGATGTGAGAGTTGGACTGTGAAGAAGGCTGAGCGCCGAAGAATTGATGCTTTTGAACTAGTGGTGTTGGAGAAGACTCTTGAGAGTCCCTTGGACTGCAAGGAGATCCAACCAATGCATTCTGAAGGAGATCAGCCCTGGGATTTCTTTGGAAGGAATGATGCTAAAGCTGAAACTCCAGTACTTTGGCCACCTCATGCGAAGAGTTAACTCATTGGAAAAGACTCTGATGCTGGGAGGGATTGGGGGCAGGAGGAGAAGGGGACGACCGAGGATGAAATGGCTGGATGGCATCACTGACTTGATGGGCGTGAGTCTGAGTGGACTCCGGAAGTTGGTGATGGACAGGGAGGCCTGGCGTGCTGCGATTCATGGGGTCGCAAAGAGTTGGACACGACTGAGTGACTGAACTGAACTGAACCTTAAACTGGCTGAGAGTTGTAACTGCAAAGTAAAGGTGATGTGGCTTCAGAGATTGGACAAGCTGGGTCTAAGAATTCAGTTCTTACTCAGATATTCCAGATGCTCTTAGGAAACTTTGAAGAAGTCAGTTAACAGCTTGGAGTGTCAGCACAGCTGGCTATGGATTCTCCAAACCTCCATCTACCATATTGTACTGGAAGCGTGGGACATGCCCAAAGCTCTGGTTCTCTGAGCGGTAAAACCAGAGAAAGCAGTGGGGGCTCTGCTTCATGGAGTCTCTCATCTAGGAAGGGAGACAGGTGATCTGCAGGTAAATACACACACAAATGCGTACTTACCGATTGAAAAAGTGGTGTCAAACTGGAGACAGAATAATGATGGAGAGCAAAGAGGGAGCTGTACATACATGGCCAGGGAGGAAAGCCTGAGATGCATCACTGAAGTAAAAAGGTAAGACAATGGAGGAAAAGCAAGTTCGAGGTCTTGAGGACAGGTAGCGGTTAAGGTCATGTCTCAAAGACAGCAGGATTACGTCCAGGACACAAAAGGAGTTCCTTGTGGCTGGAAGAGGGGACACAAAGCAGGAGGGGGCTCAAAATGAAGTCTGAGATAGTAACCCTCATTCTTTGGGACTGTGAAGCCAGTGTTGCTGTATTTGTGGTCTGCACATGGGCTGCAGGTCTTCAAACTACTGGCTACTGTCTGTGAGCAGAAAAAGAGCTGTGCACACAGAAATCAAGTGTGTCACCTAGGATGCTTTCTTAGTATGCTTATACACACACGCATGTAGCAAAGGCTTTCTCAGTAAAAGAAGGAGTGGGTAGCTTGATATTGATGTTCTGATGTAGATTCCTTACCTTGATGAGGACTCACCCTTTGAGCTTATGATGGACAAACTTACTGAAGGACCTTCAGTGTGCATGAATGTATATGTGGTGGTGAAGGAGTTGGTGGGAGGATGTTGTGGTGTGACTGAATTCACTTTTCAGAATAATTTCTGTGACTATCGAATAGAGAGTGGAGTGGGAAGAGGTAGGCGGAGAGTGAGTCAGGACCAGTGGTCTAGGGAAGAGATGGCAATGGGCCTGCACCAAGATGGTGGCAATAGAAGTAGAGGATTAGTGGGCTGCTCACTGTCTTTTTGGAGATAGAATCAATAGGATTTTCTCCTGGATTGGAGGATGGGGAATTAAGAGGATCCTTTACACTTGACCTCCATGTTTCTGCTCTGAAGAGCCTTTTGAATATTCATGCCGTTGATTGAGATAGTGACAGTTGAGGAGGAACGAGTTTAGAATAGGGGAGATGGTATGTTTGGATATTAATAGTGGTAGTTCTAATAGTAGACTTTTTTGGGAAAAAAAATAGCCTTTGTGAAATCTTCAAATTAATAAATAATAGCACAGTCCACTTTTTTTTTTCTCATAAAATGCCTCTTTTGAGTTATTATGTCCTCGGCAGTGGAAGCGTGGAGTCATAACTACTGAACCACCAAGCAATTCCCATAAAATGCTTCTTTTGAGAGCAAAGAAAAGAAAGATAAAAAGTTGCGTTGTGATAAAGATGTTGGGAGTGGGTTAGGTTCATTCATCAGCTGTGGGATCTTTTCAGCATCAGTGATTTAGCTCTGTGACTCAGCCAAGTCATATAGCTGTCATGATCTTGAAGAGAGCTTCTGAATGGTTGAAATTATAAATGTTATACCCACGAATACCAAGGGGTATGTCCAGGGTGAGGAATAAGTTTCATCTGAACTGTCAACTCTGATGAATTTTTAGTGAATGCTCAGAGAGCTCTTCTGGAGGCCACATCTGGATTGAGTGAAAAGGCCGCTGTCATCGATTTTTCAGTGTGTACCTTGGATGCGAGAGGAACTGTGGCAGCAGACAGGCCAAGTATCTGCTGACCCGCTGCACCCTTCAGGTTTAGAAAATGAATTGGATAAATGTCTCAACGTGTGGCGCTAGATATATGGTTCCCAAACCTGCAAAATGGAACAAACACTAAACTTTGAAGAGGACTGTCTATGTGATTAAACTTTGGGATGGATTTCAAGAACTGGAATACAATGTTGGAACTGTTCCTTCCTTTGACCGTGATTCTGGAACCAAAGCTCACTGATAATAACTAAAACGCCCTCTGGGTTGTTAATGCAGTTTTGCTCTGGGATCCATTAGAGATATAAAAACAGCCTGATAAAGATTGGGCAAGTTCCACAGGTCTGCCAGGGCTAATTGCCATGGAGTCAAATTATATGGCTGCACTTGGTGATACAGTGGACCATTCTCAACTTCTCCCATTTTATTCTAAATGCATGAAGACTGTTTTTGCTTTCTGTTTACAATTTAATTTGACTCTATCATCCCTTCCAGTACCTCTGAACCTTTCCCAGCAAATGATGGCTTTTTCTCCCCTACCCAAAAGAAGATTCTGGTGACTGTGTAAAGTATTTTGGATTGCCAGAGAAACAGAAGACTAGTTTCGATTCATCAGAGAGTGGCAACATTTTGATGGAAACTTGGGTAGGGTGCTGCCAACCTCTGCTCAGGTTGTACAGATAGGAATTCTGATGTGTGATATTAGAGTTGGCTATCCAAGGACTCTGCCACGACTTCATCAATAATAATGATAATAATTTCCATGCAAAACAGAAGGGAAATAATGATTTGAGGAAGTTGATAGAACAAATTACATCAGTGTTAGGGCCAAAATTCATGAACAGCTTCATTTTTCTAGTGGAGAGAAGACCCTAGTAATTTTTATAATTTAGATACATTTGTCAAGGAGCTACCAAATCCACTTGACATGAGAAAAAAACGAGTCAAATTTAAAAAAAATTAGTTTTAATTTACCGTGAGATGTTTGCTATGGGAGTGAAGACTTAATTGAGATAACAAGTGAATGCTTGTTTATTTGTTAATATTTGGGTAGACTCATAGAGCTGGGGATGATTGAGGTCATTTAGTTGACATGGTTTCAAAGACTATTCTTTATAATAGCACAACTTTCTTTTTTTTTTTTTTTTAAGAAACTTTTTTTTTCAACTTCAGTGCAAAACAGGTAAAAGTAAAAGTGATTGTGTAGGCAATGATGTAGAGAGTTGAGAGCATGACCCACTCGGGTTTGTGCCTCTCTCCACCTGCCTGGTTTTTCCATGAGATACCACTGTTCTAAGGACTCGGTTTGAATGCAGTGTCCTCATTTTATAAACAAGGAATAAGATGACTTACCCAGAACCGTGCAGTTGGTTATTGGGTGGACCTGCTCCCCATACATATGATCTTTCCATTACGTTATACTTGGAGTGTCAGTGATGACCCCCCCCACCCCGTTTCCTGAGCTCCCCTCTTTCCTATTGCTCTTGTCAACAGGGTTCCATTTATAATCTTATTTTTTCCATGTTATTTAATAGACTTCATCCCCACCCCTGCAACTCTCATAACAGCCTAAAGGAAAACTTCTCTGACTCCATGTACACATGAGAGTGCAGTGAGGAACAGCAGCTGCGGCTTCCTCAATGGCGGCTGCTCCCGAATGTACCCTGTTCGCGAGGGTACAAGTCCATGATGAACAGCGGGTGGGAGGGGAGCAGGGAAGTGCAGTCTGTCTAGTCATCTTGTATTGCACTCCCCTGCCATGTGACAGGAGAGAGTGATAAGAAACTCTCTGCAGGTCTTGGGTTGTTTGAATGCTGCTCTCTTTCCCCAAACTGGCATTTTGTGTGGCCTCTGATAAATGTTAAATTCTTATATCCTGTTTTGTGAGATTTTAAATCATGTACAGTTAATGAGCAGACTATTACAAAGCATAATAGTGTCTATCACCTGAATAAAAGAAGCAGTGTTAATTTTATGTCGACTTGTATTTCTAAGGTCACTGATTTTTGGAGGTAAATATGGTTTGGAATTTCTCATCCATTTTTTTTTTTCTCTTATAATGAGGACAGTGATGTTCAAAGTGGTGAAGAGCTGTGTCTGTGATGAGTCAGCTAGTGTGAGGCATGGAAACTCAAACTCAAAGTCAGTCCTCCTCACTCAAGACCCATTGCTCATCCCACTGTTTGATTTGGTTGAAAAAAATATGCATCCTCCCATACAAAATATCTATGAGAGAAAGAGGGAGATTTTCCTATTTCTTTGATGGGGAAGGGTAGACAATAAAGACCCTCTAAGTGCTGCAGCCTTTACCACATTTACAGGAAATCTGCTTTCTAAAACCATTGTTTGCCAACTCCTTTGGTCATCAAAAACATTTTTTTTAATTGGAGAAGGAAATGGCAACCAACTCCATTATGCTTGCCTGGAGAATCCCATGGACAGAGGAGCCTGACAGGCTACAGTCCATGGGGTCACAAGAGTTGGACACGACTTAGCAACTAAATCACCACCACCATGGGCAATAATATCTTTTGGAGAGATGGAGTAATCTCTGTGTGACAATAACGAGAGGGAGAAGCCTTCACTGTACTAGCTTTGTCCTTAAAGAGTAAATAAGAGTTATTTTTCCTATCTTTGAAAGCAGTCTATTAGAGATTAAGAGTTTGGGCTCTGGAGCTGGACTGCCTGGGTCTGAATTCCAGCCTTGCTTTTTTTAAAATGTCTTGGCTGCAGCACATGGCACTCAGGGATCAAACCCATGCCCCTGGCATTGGAAACACAGAGTCTCAACCACTGGCCTGACAGGGAAGTCTATAGGCTTACTTTTTACTGGTTGCATGACCTTCATTGAGTTAGTTAACCTCACTGTAGCTGGTTTTTTTTGCATTTGTAGAGTAGGTGAATAAGAGTAAATACTTCAGAATGTTCTGAAGATTAAATGTGTAAATATATGCAGCTGATAGAATAGTCTAGCACTTATTAATAGTAAGCACTTAATAAATATTAATATTATTATTCTCATATGGATTAAAGGCACCCTCTAAATCCAGATGCACATCAAACTTATAATTGTTTGAAACTGGATGTGGTAAGTATTTGTTGTTTGAAGCAGCTACAGCTTGAAATAATTATGCAGATGTAGATAACCATACATCAACCATGATTAAACGTCAGCACCAATAAATATGTAGACAGTCTAGACAGAGCATGTCTGAAGTCTAATTCTTGTTTTTTTATGTACTTATTCAATATGCGTTTAAACTATGCTAGGCTTTGTGGACACAAAAGTTATAAATAATTTTTTAAAAAGACAGTGTCCTTGCCTTCTCAGAAAAAATAAGCTTGAAAAATTTGTGGCAGACGTATTTATGCAACTAATTTATTGTAAATTGCGGCTTGTTAATTGTTTAATTTGAATAATTTGTTACATATGTAATTAAGTATCTTTATAAGACAAGCAAAGAAACCAGTCCTTCTGATTGCTGTGGATTCCAACAGCCGTGTCTTTCTATGTTCGGAAGCTTTTAGACATGGTCAACCACCGATAGCCTCTTCTGGGATGACTTTGCTTGTTAGGGTCTTCCCTGATAGCTCAGTTGGCAAAGAATCCACCTGCAGTGCAGGAGACACCAGTTTGATTCCTGGGTTGGGAAGATCCCCTGGAGAAGGGATAGGCTACCCACTTCAGTATTCTTGGGCTTCCCTGGTGGCTCAGCTGGTAAAGAATCTGCCTGCAATACGGGAGACCTGGGTTTGATCCCTGGGTTGGGAAGGTCCCTCGGAGAAGGGAAAGGCTACCCACTCCAGTATTCTGGCCTGGAGAATTCCATGGACTGTATAGTCCATGGGGTCGCAAAGAGTCAGACAGGATTGAGCGACTTTCTTTCACTTTTTGCTTGTTAGAGACCAGAGCTGGTGGAAGGCCTGTTTTCTGGACTTTATTCTCTCATGCTTTCTTGAGTGTAATTAACGTGGCATATCCTGAGTCAGGTGAACTGGGGGTGGGAGGAGGAGGGTGAGGACAAAAACCTGAGTAAGATGTGGTGTCAACCCTCAGAGGGCTAGGCCTTGAGAGGTGGGGTAGGGTGGGGATGGAAATAAACAGGGAATGGTCTTGCCTTCAGAGAGCCCATTGTCTGAGCAAGTCAGTAAACAAGCGGGGACAGGTGAGAATCCTGCAAGAGTGCTGAGGGGGCATGGGAGAGGAAGTGACTGAGGCAGCCTGAGGGAACCGAGGAAGGCTCAGACAGGAAGTGATATACAGAGTGGGTCAAAGGATGACTCACTGTTGAATAGAAGAGAGGGTGAGTTTTAAGGCAGGGAGAGCTGCATGTCCAAAGGCACGGAGGCAAGACTCACCAAGTGGGCAGAATTAGGGCACCGCCTAGCTGCGGTGACACGTCATTGCCCACGCTCTGAGCTCAGCCAGCAGAGTCAGGTATGAGCCAGTTCCTGTCCACCTTCCCAGGCTGTTTTTACTTCATAACCACTAACCACATTAGCTCCTTTTTTTCAAAGATTTACATTGTTGTGTTAGTTTCAGGTGTACAGCAAAGTGAATCGGTTAAACATATTTGTGTATCCACTCTTTTTTAGATTCTTTTCCCATATAGGCCATTACAGAGCACTGAGTAGAGTTTTCTGTTCTATACAGCAGGTTCTTATTGGTTGTTTACTTTTGCAGTGTGTATATGTCAATCCCAATCTCCCAGTCTTTCCACACACCCCCTGGCCCTGCCCGATAATCATGTTTGTTTTCTACATCTGTAACTCTATTTCTGTTTTGTAGGTAAGTTCATTTGTACCCTTTTTGTAGATTCCATATATAAGCAATATCATATGATGTTTATCTTCCTCTCTGTGTGTCTGACTTACTTCACTCAGTATGACAATCTCTACAGCTATCCATGTTGCTGCAAATGCATTATTTCATTCTTTTTTTATGACTGAGTAGTATTCCATTGTATATATGTAGCGCATCTTCTTTATCCATTCCTCTGTTGGTGGATGTTTAGGTTGCTTGCATGTCCTGGATATTGTGAATAGTGCTCCAGTTAACATTGGGGTGGATGTCCCTGGATCATCATAAGCATGATCACTTCAGAGGTGCTGTCCTTTAGGTTTTTCTATACTTTACCTGTGTCTTTATAGGTAGTCTCTTAATCTCTCTTTAACTTTTCTATGACAGTCTGTTCCTGCCTGGATTTGGAAAGATAGTAGAGGACTGGGGACCAAGTTAGAAAAGGCCTTGCATGCATGTAAGCAGCTTGGATCATGTTCATTTGGAAATGGAGAACTATCAAAGATAGATCTTTATGTAGGGGTATGAGATAACCCAAGGAGTGCAGTTAACACATGGGATCAGGATAGATCATATTCTTTAAACTTTTGACAGTACACTCTGTTGGTGAAGAATGAGTATGATCTGCTAACATATGCATATCTGTTTATTTGTAAGTTATATCCATGCATTATTTTTTATTAAAATAAAGTTGATTTATAAGGTTATATTAATTTCAAGTGTATAGGAAAGTGATTCTACTTGACTTCAGTTCAGTTCAGTCTCTCAGTCGTGTCTGACTCTTTCAGACCCCATGAATTACAGCACGCCAGGCCTCCCTGTCCATCACCAGCTCCCAGAGTTCACTCAAACTCACGTCCATTGAGTCGGTGATACCATCCAGCCATCTCATCCTCTGTCATCCCCTTTTCCTCCTGCCCCCA
>SJYX01009685.1:0-113910 GCA_006410675.1 Oreotragus oreotragus | reverse complement strand
ATTGTGATCCACACAGTCAGAGGCTTTGGCATAGTCAATAAAGCAGAAATAGATGTTTTTCTGGAACTCTCTTGCTGTTTCCATGATCCAGCAGATGTTGGCAATTTGATCTCTGGTTCCTCTTCCTTTTCTAAAACCAGCTTGAACATCTGGAAGTTCACGGTTCACGTATTGCTGAAGCCTGGCTTGGAGAATTTTGAGCATTACTTTACTAGCGTGTGAGATGAGTGCAATTGTGTGGTAGTTTGAGCATTCTTTGGCATTGCCTTTCTCTGGGATTGGAATGAAAACTGACCTCTTCCAGTCCTGTGGCCACTGCTGAGTTTTCCAAATTTGCTGGCATATTGAGTGCAGCACTCTCACAGCATCATCTTTCAGGATTTGAAAGAGCTCAACTGGAATTCCATGTATTTATACATATAAAATATATGTACTTACATATATATATTTCAAATTACTTTCCATTAAATGTTATTATAAAATATTGAATATAGTTCCCTGTGCTATAAAATAAATCCTGTTGCTTATCTCTTTTATGTATAGTAGTTTGTATATGTTAATCCCATTTACTTGGGATTAACAAATGCCAATTATTAATCCCAAGTAATTAAATCCCAATTACTCCTAATTTACATGTCCCACCTCTCTTTCCCCTTTGGTAACCTTAAGTTTGCTCTCTACACCTGTGAGTCTGTTTCTATTTTGTATATAGACTCATGTGTATATTTCTGAGATTCTACTTAAGAAATATCATGCAGCATTTGTCTGTCTCTGTATGATTTGTTTCACTTAGTATGATAATCTCCAGGTCTACCTATGTTTCTGCCGTGCATTCTTCTACTAACAACTTTTGCATAATGTAAAATATAAAAGTTGGTATTAAAAGGAGCAAGATAAAATAAACTATATTTAAAATACTTCAAGTTGATTTTCAGTGAAATGGCACCCCACTCCAGTACTCTTGCCTGGAAAATCCCATGGATGGATGAGCATGGTAGGCTACAGCCATGGGGTCGCAAAGAGTCGGACACAACTGAGCGACTTCACTTCACTTCATGTCACTAAAAACCATGCTATTTGTGTTTTGGTTGCTTTGTTTTTAAGTGTCTTGCTAAAATTGTAGCTAATGTTTCATTATACACTTAGAGTGTCCTTCATTGTTGAAGATGGTGCATATAAATCCTTTTTCCAAATAATCTTGATAACTTCTGTTGGATAGAGGTAGGCTAATCTCTTGTCAGATCTAGTTACAATTGTTTTGGACATGTAGTATGGTGACAAATCACTTCAACCAAGAGTAGTTTGTTAATTTAAAAAATTGTTTTCCATATTTACAGCAAAGAAAACAAAGAAATTAGAATAATAAAAATTATTTAAACACATAATTTGGTCCACATTATTGACTGCAGATGAATAATCAAGAATTTTAAGGTGCCATTTTAAACTCATACTAGGGGGGAAAAATAGAAAAGGAGCTTTTGATACATGATCTAAATAAAACTTCAGAACAATCTTGCAAAATCAGCATTAGTTTTAGCTTTTTATAATGAGGAAACTTCTTAGAAACATGCAAAGATCAAGGAACTTTCCCAGGAGCTAATAAATGTCAGAGAATTCTTCAATTTAAACTCTGGTCTATCTGTGCCTGGAGAACTCTTCCCTCACCTACCTATAAAAAGCTGATAAAGAAAGGGGAAATTTGGGATGCTTTTATCAGACGGCCTTGATCTTCTCAGTAAAATAGAAGAAGAGGCTTAGTAGACTTAAAAGGCTATGTTCAGATAAAACTGGTGTGAAATGTGATTAACTAGCTTGCAGACAGAGCCCCCTTAAAAGCTGCTCTCTTCACTCCTTTCCACATTCAAACCAAGAATCTGACACTCTCCATACAGCCAGTTCACTCATATTCCATCCTGGTTTCTCTGTGCTTCCTTCCTTTGCAGCTGGAGGGACCATGCTTGGCACTTATAGTTACTGGTATAAGTGAGTAAGGACTTGGCCGGGGGAAAAAACAAAGAATGCACATTTCCTTTGCTTGTTATTTTTGGCGTATTGTTTCTGGGCCCAAGTTGCAAGATGGTAAGGTGCTTGTCAAAAAATGTCAAGAGTTCTTAGGGAGGAAATGGCTGGAGGCCACTCATGACAACACTTGAAGGGGAAGACCACCATTATAAGGTATAGAAACCTTGATGAAAATGTCTGTTTTGATAGCTGGGCAGGTGATGTTAGCATAATTCCTATGCTACTGGGGCACCATCATATCTGTGTAATCTCTTGAGTCTGACAAGTCTGTGTCCTCTTTAACAGAACCCACCACTCTGAAAATTCATGATCATTGAAAGGGTTGGGGGCCTGGGGTTAGTACAGGTGATAAGAGAAGATAGCCTAGATTTAGAGTAAGCAGTAAGATGCAAACTTGGATGAACTTTAGAAGGACAACCATGGGGCTGAGGACTAGACCAAAGAGTCAACCAGAAAAGAACAGGATAGCTGCTGACTTATACACAGAAAAGTGAAAAGTGAAGTCACTCAGTCATGTCCGACTCTTTGTGACCCCATGGTCTGTAGCCTACCAGGCTCCTCTGTCCATGGGATTTTCCAGGCAAGAGTACTGGAGTGGGGTGCCATTGCCTTCTCCAGGAGATCTTCCTGACCCAGGGATCTAACCCAGATCTCCCACATTGCAGGCAGATTCTTTACCGTCTGAGCCACCAGGGAAGTCCTCTGTGTGGAAAGAGCCCTTCTAAAGTCCTAGCTCGTTAGACACTGGGTTTTCTGCATGCTGTCCTGTGCACCTCCAGAGAAGGTGAGTGGAGAAACAAGTCACTTCAGTTCTTGATAAATACATTTTTTCCAAAGATTATAGTCTAAGGTGGGAGAGAAAACAAACAGACTTTTGTACCTGCAAAGTAATTCATAGTACTCCACTGAGATGCCATGGGAAATTCAAAAGCATTATGTTAAGTGCGTGAAAAGGTAGCACTTTTAATATCCTTCTCATTATTTCTGACTGAATAGGTCACGCAGTTCCCATTGTTGAACCCTGAACTTTTGTTGTGGCTTGGGCAATTTTGGAAGGTGTTAAGATGCTTTAATAAGCACACAGAATATAATGTTTCTGCTGGGGCACACACTTGTGGTTCTCTATGCACAAAGGCACACTCCCAGCCTTTGCCATCTTCTGCGATTAACTTGCTGGCAATAAAGAGTGTATCTCTGGTCCTTGCATTTGGTTGGGGAGGAGGAGGGTGGGGGAGTGGGTGGCGGTGGGAATGAGGTGGGCTGACTCATTTACCCTGAGTTGTTAAATGCTGTTGGAAAAACTCACTAAACCCTGAGACCTGTCTGCTCTTTCCTATACTGAGTCCTCACTAAAGCTAAGTATCGTTTANAGTGTATCTCTGGTCCTTGCATTTGGTTGGGGAGGAGGAGGGTGGGGGAGTGGGTGGCGGTGGGAATGAGGTGGGCTGACTCATTTACCCTGAGTTGTTAAATGCTGTTGGAAAAACTCACTAAACCCTGAGACCTGTCTGCTCTTTCCTATACTGAGTCCTCACTAAAGCTAAGTATCGTTTATCTGTTTAATGCTTGTTGAGTCCTTCTGTTTCTTTGGTGGCCACTGTAATACTTGAGTGTTCAACTCGACAATGCATTCCTCACGTTTTCTTATCTCTTCCTCCACCCCATTTATCACACATTGCTGGCCTCCTCCTCTCATAGAAATGGCATACCAACCTGCTTTCCTGGAGATTGTTTTGATTTAGCTTATTTATTCCTCCCTCAAAATCTTCTGCTTTCTCACTCTTCTGTTTGGTGTCTCTTCTTTCCTCTTTGCCTGGATTCATAGTCATGTGCGTGCTTGCTAAGTCACTTCAGTCATGTTGGATTCCTTGGGACCCTAGGGACTATAGCCCACCAGGCTCCTCTGTCCATGGGATTCTTGCCTGGAGAACCCAACTCCAGTGGGTTGCCATGCCCTCCTCCAGGGAATCTCCCTGACCCAGGGATCGAAACCAACATCTCTCATGTCTCCTGCATTGGCAGGTGGGTTCTTTACCACCAGTGCCCCCTGGACAGCCATTCATGGTCACATCCTTTGCTTATCCCAGATCTTTTCCTGCTGATATTAATTCCTCTAGGTAGGTGTATGCTCATGTCTCCTGTTCTCCTTATAATATCTGTTTCCTCTGGAAATTTTAGTTCTTTTTCTCAAGATGCCGGCTGAACTCATAGCAGTGGAAGTAACCATAACTGCTAAGGTTTCCAGAAAGCATTTATTTTATACTTACCCTTTCTGTTTCATGACTCATGACTCTTTTTAACCTCTTCCATTCTTTACCACCACATGTGGAATGGTTGAAGGACAGAGGGATACTTAGTTTGGAGAAGACTCCAGTTTGCCATGTAACTTGTGTTCAGATCCAGAAAGTCTCTGAGATGAGGGACGGATTACTTTTCTTATAAGCCTGAAATGGAGAATTTGAATCAACAAGTGAAAGCTACAATGAAGTAACATTTTAATATAAATCAGTTCATGTACACCCATGACAGATTCATGTCAATGTATGCCAAAACCAATACAGTACTGTAAAGTAAAATAAAGTAAAAAGAAAAAGAAAAAAAAGGCTAAACGCGCGCGCACACACACACACACACACACACATCAGGGTGAATTTTATTATCACTGGAATTACCCAGAGATGAAGTGGGTTGCCGTGGGTAATAGCAAGGTTCCTGCTGCTGGAGGTATTCAGACTCAGGTTAGCTTGCTGTAGCAATGATTCAGGCATCAGATGAGCTCTTAGACCAGGGTGCTTCTGAATCCTGAGATAGTCAAGCCTTCACTGTGTTCATGTTATGTTTATCTTTCTGTTTTGTGTACATACAAAAATAATAATGATCATTATGAAAAATATTAAAAAATACAAAGCATACAAATGTCTATGTCCTCCTCTTTCTTGTCCATTCTCTCCCATTCACCAGGTCATCACTGCTAACAGTTTGGTGAGGATTGTTAGGTAGATATGTAAACATCTTTCTACCTACCTGTATATGCACCTTTAATAAAATAGGCTTGTACTGTATCTAATGCATCCCAACTTTTTGTTTGTTGTGGAAAATGGAGGGCTGCCTTCAGGATCAGTATGTAGTCCTCCCTCTCTGTTTTGATGGCTATATAGAATTCAGTAGTGTAAACAGGGCGCAGCAAGCATTTTCTTCTAAAGATCAGAGAGTAAATATTTTTGATGTGGTCCCTACAGTCTCTGCCCTAACTGCTCAACACTGCGGTGTAGCGTGAAAGTAGCCATGGATAATACATAAATGAGTGGATATGCTTGTGTTCCAATAAAACCTAACTTTTTTATACTAAAATTTGAACATTGTGTAATTTTCACATGTGATGAAATACCATCCTTTTGATATTTTCTACCACTTAAAAATATAAAAGCCATTCTTATTAGTTTGGGACTGCACAAAGACAGGAAGCAGGCAGGATTTGGCCATGGGATATAATTTGCCAAACCCTGGTGTAAACGGTTAGGGAGGATTACTTATTCTTCACATTTTGTGCCCTTTCGTGTGGGCTGAAGCTTCCCTGGTAGCTCAGACGGTAAAGCGTCTGCCTACAATGTGGGAGACCCAGGTTCGATCCCTGGGTCAGGAAGATCCCCTGGAGAAGGAAATGGCAACCCACCCCAGCATTCTTGCCTGGAAAATCCCATGGACTGAGGATCCTGGTAGGCTACAGTCCATGGCGTCGCAGAGTCAGACACAATTGAGCGACTTCACTTTCACTTCATGTGGGCTGAACTCTGTTAGCATAAGAACTTGCTTTCTCTACCCCCCTCACTAACTCTACCCTTGGGAAAGGAAATAGTGACGTGAAATGATTGGTGAGGTTACAGGAGAATGTGGGCATGCCCCCTTTCTCTTTTCTTTCTCTCTGGGAACCAGCTGCCTATGGGGAACATTCACTTGTCATGAGACGGCCTCCCTGGACCAGCATGGCACAGGGGACAGTCTCTAATTCCGTGCCTCAGTATGAGAAAGTCCACTTGCCTTTCTTATTCAGATGTAAGTCACTTCATTCAATATCGACTTCATCAATAATAAAAATAAAATTTTGGTCTCTAATTGTTTTACTCATTTGCCTTATTTTTCAGTTGATTTAGGCTACTTACCTGATAACATCTAATAATATCAACTTGGATTTACATTTATTTAGCCATTCCTCACTTTTTCATTTTTAATACTTTCAACTCCTTTGGTTAACCAAACATGATCAAATCTATAGATTAATTTTTTATTCCTTCTTGTTTCTCATGCCGTCTAGAAGGCCCTGTCTTTTGTGTCTCTCTTTGAAAACTCTCATAGATATCTCTAGAGATGATCTATACAGCCTTTGTACCCTGTCTTTTTCCTCTTCTAGATTTATAGCCTTCTTCTACCAGCTTAATATTCCTACAAAATGACTTTGAGATGTCAGATATGTCATACATATCAATCTCTAGTGAATCTCCATCAAAAAGCAAATAAAGAATAATTCCATAGATGATAGTCAAAGTTATCTGCATTTGAACATTGCTTATTATTTAGCTTGTCTTTTCTTATTTTGCAAAAGTATTATTACATGTAAAACGGTTATAATAGTACCTGGCATATTGTAAACACCCAACACGTCAGCTCCATTAGTCCATTGCACTTACTGTCACCAGTTTACAATCAGAGTGTCAACTTATTATTTCCTGCACAACTTGCTTTTACTTGTATTTCCCCATTTATTCAAGTCATCAAGTCATTTTCAAGTCATCAGCTCTACCAATTGAAATCTTATCCAGTCTCTAAAACCTGCCTGGTTAACTTCTTCTCTGTGCATTATAATCTTACATTTTTAGAAATCTTAATTCAGCCAATGAGCTCAATAATGATAAGTTTTACAGAGAACTGTTTGAAGGCCTTGGGACCCCCAAGATTACAATTATGTCTAGAAATTTCCATGTGAGCAAAAACTTGCTACACAGTGTCTGATGGTAAACTTTATGTGTCAACTTGACTGGGCTAAGAGATGCTCAGATAGCTGATAAACATTGTTTCAGGGGGTGACAGTGAGGATATCTCTGGAAGAGATTAGTGTTTGAGTCAGTAGAGGGAGTAAAAGGTCACCTTTGCCAATGCAGGTGGACATTGGTCATCTAATCCACTGAGGCCCTGAACAGAACAGAAAGGCAGTGAAACAGTGAATTCACTCTCTTTGCTTCAACTGAGATATTCATCTTCTCCTGCTCTCAGATATTGTTGCTCCTGATGCTTGGGCTTTTGAACTCAGACCGGGAATTCAGCTATCAGCTTTCCCAATTCTCCAGCCTTCAGACTTGGATCAAATGACACCACCAGCTTTCCTGATTCTCCAGGTAGCAGACAGCAAATCATGGGACTTCTTGGATCCCATAATGGCAGCGTGTGTGTTTATTCAAAACTCTATTATTACCTGAGAGCTGGCACTTAAGAACTGCCCCATTATAAGCAGAGTGGGCTCCTGCCTGCCGAGATAGCCGTCAGGCAGTGGAAGTCAGCATATTTCTCTAGGTGCCCTTCTAGGTCTGTGGTCTTGAGTGAATGAAGTCTTTGATGTGTCCTGAGAATTTCAGGCACATTATAGGAATCTTCTGGGTATCACAGGTGATTTGCTGTTTCAGTGTCTGCCAATCTCCCCTGAGGACTCTACTGAAGTACTTCAAACAAGGCATAATTGTGGCTCATTGTAGCTTCTACAGTGTATGATGATCAGTAGTGAGAACATTAAGGCATTTCTTCTGGTGGGAGAAATCTAAAGGCAGAACAACAGGCACAGAAAGAACTCTCATTGATTACATGCCAGTTATGTACCAGGCACAGTGCCCAGCAGTTTCATACACCTTGTCTAATTTAATGAGCTTAATCATGGCAGGTACTTTGTGAAGAAGTCATTGCAGACCCGTTTTGCAGATGAGAGAATTAAAGAAAAGTGAAGCTTGTAGGGTGAAGTGCTTCGTCCAGTATCATGTATTATATTAGTTATCTTTTGACACACTAATGCTACGGACACGACTGAGCGACCGAACTGAACTGAATGCTACATAAAAATGACTGCAAAGCCTATCCTTAAAATAGCAACTGGTTAATGAGTTCACAGGTCTGTAGGTTGGTGATTTAGCTGGGAAGTTCTTTCAATCTGCACTGGGCTCATTACATGTCTGGGAGGCAGCTGACTATCAGCAGATTAGAATTGCTTTGGCTGGGATGATTAGAAGGCCTTAGCTATGCTCCACTTGTCTCTCATCATCCAGTAGGCTAGCCCTGGCATGTGCTCATGGCAAAGACAGAGGACAAGAGTACAACCTGAAACATGCAAGTGCCTTTTTAACTCTCTGCGTACAACATATCTGGTAACAACCTATCGAAAGAAAGTCACCTGGCTATGACCAGCATCAGAATTTGGGGGATTAATGTAATCAGTCTATCAACTTGGCTAGTAAATGCCAACTAAGATTTAAATCCGAAGCTCTGGCAGGCCAATTTTTGTGTACCATGAAACTTTGTTAGAAAGTGCTCCATTTTAATTGATCCTAGGAATTGTCATCACTGGTTTCAAAGAAGGTGCATTTATTTAATCCTCTGCATCTTTGTATTGTTTCCAGTTCACCTTCTGACTCAGATGGATTTGACTTAATTCACTTAATTTTACATTTTACTTCGTAAAGAAGGAGGTGGTAAGCAGAGAAGAATTCCAATGCTATTGCTACTGATAGGAATCCTACTCAATGACCACTGGACTCTACAAACCTCTGTGAAGGGTGATTCTGCATGTGTACAGCTTTATCTTTTCACTGTCATTTTGATATTTCCAAGAAGAGATGGATGCAATGAGACGACTGTTGCTAATTTGCATGTAAAAGGAAGTTTCCTTAGAGTGGGAGCTTTGCCCAAGAAGATTGCAAGTTCAACATAAAAGGTCAGAAATAGTTGTCCACCAGCCAGGATAGTGTAGCTAAGGAGTGCTGTAATTGTTCCTGCTGCCCTGGGAAGCCTTGATTTAGGAATGCATTCTTCTTCTTCTTCTTTTTATAGAAGAGTTGTGACCAACTCTTTGTGCCCTGGCAGGAGAAAAGAATAAGACTTGACCTCCTTTTGTTCTAACAAGAGTCCGCAACTGCCTCATTCCATTATCTCAACGTGTATCATCTGTCAATCGTCAACTTTCCTTCCAGGACAGAGCGGCATTCTTCTTGTGTTATCACTTTGCAATGTGGTGTCCTTTCTCATCTGGTTTTGGAATTTAAAGGGGGAAAAAAAAAAGAGACCATGAAGAATGTGTAAGTTGGATGCTATTCATTCACTTATTTATAAATAAATGGAAACTGACAGACACCTCTTCAGAAAACGTTTGCTGTGTGGACAAGTGTTGATGACATGGGCTGAAAGACACAGTCTGGAGCCACCAGGACCAGCTGCTCCTTCAGCAGTCACCATTGTGCAGTCTTGCTTTCGTTTTGGCTTGGCACATGCATTTTCAGCCTGCCTTACATTGTGTCTCCAGGATACTTTATCTCTGGCACTGTCTGCCAGAAACAATAGATGGGTCTTTTTACCAGGCCTGAAAGCTTGGGCTTTGTCTGCTCTTGATCTCTGGTATTACCACTGCTTACATAATGGACTTTGCCTGGTGCCAACAGACGCATCTGCTGTTGGCCCAGTAACTTTGCTTCATGAAAATGGCACTCGATTTTCTGTTCTTCATGCTGCCATGCTCACATTTGCTAAACTGGACAAATGTTTTTGTTTCCAGTGGAGAAGAAACACTGCTTATAGCTTAGCTAGGGAAGCAGTGGATTAAGCTGTTGGATTTACACTAGGTCTCAGATTGGCTCAATTCATAGATCCTGAATGATGTCCTCCTCAGCTACTCCAAGGGGTACTATTTAGAGGCTGTTAGGGAATTGATGGTTGGGCTCCTTGGGAATATGCTGCTCCCTGTATGGACTCTAAATTGTACAGGCTTGTTGCACAGTTACAACAGAGGAGTTAAGTCCTTGTCTATCAGTCAATCAGTTGATCAGCCAACAAGCGTGTATTTAACAGCTGCATGAATGTATGGCACTGTGTTAGGCTCTGAGAATACAGAGGGGAATTGGTTACAGTTCTTGCTTTAGAGGTTTATAGTTTGATTAAGAAAAATTATAATGCACACAAATTATACACACATGCACAGTACATACACATAAGGTACATAAATGCATTCAGAGAGGGAGGAATTTTAATTTAATTAATTGATTTTTAAAATTACAATATAGTTGCTTTACAGAGTTGTGTTAGTTTTTGTTGTACAGCAAAGAGGGGATTTTAGAAAGTGAGAGATCATTGTGAGCTGATATGCTTGGGGAAGACATCTTGGGAGAAATGAAATTTAACCTAATATGAAAGACTAACTGATATGTTGAGGGTTGAGTGAACCCAGATGGATAAAAATACACAGTCATAAACAGAGCTATTCTCAGATGTACAGTGGTTGTTTTAGAAATGAAAACACCCTATGCCTTAGAACATCATATTTTTAATCCACAGGATGCACAGTGTCATTTGTGTTTATTTGCTATATCCTCCAGAGATCATAATAAACTGAGGGGAGAGGGGAGAGGACTGACATTTATTAACCACAGAAGTTTGCCAAGCACTATGCTATCTGCTTTACATATGTTATCTCACTGAATTCTTCTGCAGTCCTGCAAGCCACTCATCACTTCTAGTTATAGATGAAACTGAGGCATGCTGCTGCTGCTGCTAAGTCGCTTCAGTCGTGTCTGACTCTGTACGACCCCATAGATGGCATAGAGAGGCTAAATCTCATTCCCAGGTCTCCTGGTTGTCAAGTGAGAGTCCTCTGCATTATTTGCACCCAGCCAGTAATTTACATGATTTTTAAGGTAGTCAAGCTGCTTCTGTGCTTAGTTGCTCAGTCACATCTCAACTCTTTGGGACCCCACTGACTGCAGCCCACCAGGTTCCTCTGTCCATGAGGATTCTCCAGGCAAGAATACGGGAGAAAGTTACCATGCTCTCCGCCAGGGAATCTTCCCAACCCATGGATCAAACCCAGGTCTCCCACATTGCAGGCGAAGTCTTTACTATCTGAGCCACCGGGGAAGCCCAAGAATCCTGGAATAAGTAGCCTATCTCTTCTCCAGGGGACCTTCCTGACCTAGGAATTGAGCTGGAGTCTCCTGCATTGCTGGCAGGTTCTTTACCAGCTGAGCTACTAGGGAAGCCCAAGGTAGTCAAGAGAGTAGGGAAATTCAGTATCAGTGCTTTTTTTACTTTAAAAAAAATTGAAATGCTGCTTATTAGATAAATACATCTTGAACAATTATGAAAATGGATTAAAGTAAAAAAAAATAACAGGAAAAAGAAATTAAAACAGTTGATGAGAATCCTTTTGGGACACAAACTTCATAGAATATGGCACACGGCACGGGTAGAACAAGGGGTGTGTGTGCTGTATGTGTGTGTGTGTGTGTTTTGTTGGGGCTGTATTCTTCTGAACTGGGTGCACTCTGCATATTTAGGTATTCACGAACAGGGTCAATAGCTGATATATTAGAATTTTGTTACAAAATGGTGAACAGTTGCACTTGGACTCTCAAGGTTGACAAATGTTCTATGGTTAAAATATTGCTTTGGGAAAACCTGAATAGAAAACCACTGCACCTAAAATAATCAGCCAAAAATATGAGGGAAAAGAATGTAAAGTGGAGACTTGTGGCAAAGGAGCACATTGGATTTGAGCGGCAGTTCTCAGAATCTTCCCTGTGGTAGTATTCTGGCCGGGACAGTCTGTCTCCCAGGGGCTTCCTCTTGTAGAGTCTCGGGCCTTTCACACTCTTGACCTTGGGACCCCTCCTGTCCTAGTAAATGGAGTGATGAGGCTCCCGCACACCAACGCCCCCCCTGCCCCCGCTCCCCTCCCCGGGGCAGTGGCTTATGGGGCAGCAGACTAGGGAATGTAATGATGTTACTTTCGCAAGCAATTGCCTGTAGACTGTAAGTTTGCCTTGGGTCCTTAGCTATTCTTGGTGCATTTCCAGAGGCATAGGCCCTTATAGTAAAGCTCTCTCCCTCCCTGACCCCAGGCTGGAAACAGCATCTTCTCTCTGTGTGCTCTTGCATTCTGAACTCTTACAGGGACCAGAGTGAGTAACATGGGACCTACAGCCTGGGCTGGGGAGAAGATGAGTTCATCTCATCGAGGCCACTCTCAAGAATTTGTCCCTTCATGTCGCTGAAAAGCAACTCAATATAATTGCCTTTTTCACCAGGACTACCAGCCTCTATCATCTATGGCAGGCTATATTTTGCTGCAGGAAATGGTGAGACTTTTCTTTGAAAACTTTTTCATGGTGACATATGACACACAGAAAAATACACTACACAAATTTATATCTTAACGAATTATGAGATGATACCACTCTAATGTCAGAAAGCAATGAGGAACTAAAGAGCCTCTTGAGGAGGGTGCAAGAGGAGAGTGAAAAGGCTGGCTTTTCAACATTCAAAATGCGAAGATCATGACGTCTGGCCCCATCACTTCTTGGCAAATAGATGGGGAAAAAGTGAAAGTGGTGACAGATTTTATTTTCTTGGGCTCCAAAATCACTGTGGATGGTGACTGTGGCCATGAAATCAAAAGATGCTTGCTCCTCCTTGAAGGAAAAGCTATGACAAACCTAGACAACATATTAAAAGGCAAAGACATCACTTTGCCAACAAAGGTCTGTATAGTCAAAGCTATGGCTTTTCCAGTAGTCATGTACAAATGTGAGAGTTGGACCACAAAGAAGGCTGAGCGCCAAAGAACTGATGCTTTTGAATTGTGATGCTGGGGAAGACTCTTGAGAGCCCCTTGGACAGCAAGAAGATCAATCCAGTCAATCCTAAAGGAAATCAGTCCTGATATTCATTGAAAGGACTGAAGCTGAAGTTCCAGCACTTTGGCCACCTGATGTGAAGGGCTGACTCATCGGAAAATACCCTGGTGCTGAGAAAGATTGAGGGTAACAAGAGAAGGGGACGACAGAGGATGACATGGTTGGATGGCATCACCAACTTAATAGACATGAATCTGAGCAAGCTCTGGGAGATGGTGAAGGACAAGGAAGCCTGGTGTGCTGCAGTCCATGGGGTTGCAAAGAGTTGGACATAACTTAGTGACTTAACAACAACAAACGAATTATAAAATGATTGCACACAAAATTGCTACTCAGGAAGGACAAGGACATTGCCAGCACCTCAGAAGCTTGCTGAGCATTCCTTTCTAACACACCAACATCTTTTCTCTGAAGATAACCCCTGTTCTGACGTGGTTGATAATCATTTCTGTGTGTGTGTGTATGTGTGTTCTGATTGTGTCATCCATTAAGCCTTTGACCCTCTTCAGCTTGACAAAGAAAGACTCCATAATCAAATCTGAGATGCTGCATGAAAGAGACTTTGGCCTCGGATAAGGCTGGGGGCAAACCCCTGCTTTGCTGTTTCCTAGCTGTATGGCTTCAACAGGCTTCCTTGGTGGCTCAGGGGTAAAGAATCCACCCGCCAATGCAGGAGACACAGGTTTGATCCTTGGGTTGGGAAGATCCCCTGGAGGAGGGCGTGGCAACCTTCTCCAGTATTCTTGCCTGGAGAATCCCATGGACAATGGAGCCTGGAAGGCTACAGTCCATGGGGTCGCAAAGAGTCAGACATGATTTAGCAATGGAGCATGCATGCATAGCTTCAGCATAGGTCATGTGTAGGTCACAGATACTTCAGTTCGGTCTCCTTATTTATGCAATTGTGATGCCAATTGCATGCCTACAAACATGGCTGTTGTACCAGAAGCGAGGTAATCCACAAAGCGACCTAACATGTTGTCAGGTACTTGGGGGCTCCTCTTGCTCAAGGACAATGATGAGAGGTGCCTTCTGATGACACACGTGAAATCTTTCTTTGCTCCTCCTGATCTCCATGAAAGGTTCTACTTTTCATTCCCTGCCCTAGACAGGGCTTTCTGAGTTGTACAGTTTGGTCATTCACCATTCATTCATTCAGTGCACTGGCGTGAGTGCATGGAGGTATACAGTACCTGGCAAATAGTCATCATGGAATAATGTTGGCTGAGTGAATGAATTAGTGAATGAGTCACGTACCCTGGCCCCTTCTCTAAGACTTTATCATTTGGTAGGAGCAGTACAACGTGCACAAAAATGACGAGAAAAACATTTGTGAAGAGGCTGTATGGAGAAGAGTGCCAGCCTAGGACTTCCCTGGTGGCCCAGTGGTTATGAACTTGCCTTGCAATGCAGGGGCACAGGCTTGATTCCCAGTATGGGAGGATTACCCACGCTGCAGGGCCACTAAGCCCGTGTGCCACAACTCGTGTTCAGCAACGAGAAGCCACCGCAAAGAGAAGCCTGCACATCCAACTAGAGAGTAGCTCCTGCTTGTTGCAACTAGAAAAAGCCCTTTTGCAACAACAAAGACCCAGTGCAGCCAGAAATAAACAAATAAATGAATTTTTTAAAAAAGTGCCAGCCCAACCACTCCGCTTACTAATTGGGAAGTGGGAGGGTTTATTTAACAGTCTCTGTTTAGTTTTCCTCCTGTAAAATAGAGCTAAGAACAGTAACTCCCTCAGAGACTTCTGAAGGAGAAATGAGGAAAAATGGGTAAAGTGCTTACGAAGAGAATGACGCATCATAAGTCTTAATTAAATGATTGTTTTCCTTGTTATCGTTATGAAGGGGTGATGACATAGTACAAGAATTTACAGAAGGGATGTAGTAGAGGGATAATATCTAAGGGGGAATTTTTAGGAAGTTTTCAGAGATTTTATTTGTGCTGAGCTTTGAGCTGATGTAGGATTTAGATTGAACGTCTTTTCCATCTTAGGGTGCTCAAAGGTGCTACTTGCTCCTCTGAGTTCTCCTTTCTCCACCTTCCACACCTGGAATCCTACCCATCTCTCAGTGTAATTTGCTCCAGAAAGACTCCCCTCGATCTACCTGACAAGGTTAAGACACTTGGTCTTAAGGCACGTGGGGCCCTGCATGCTTGGTTGGTTTTCAGAGCACTGATTACAGTTTGTATATATGAATTTATTCATAGATGCATTTATTTAATTTCAAATTCCCCTATTAGATTGTTGATTCTTGAGCAAAGTATTTGTGCCTTTGTTTTCCCCAGTGCTTCATCCCCAGCACCAGTATATACGATAGTAGACCCCAATAAATACTGAGCCTGGAGAGCACCCCAATAAATACTTGCTGAAAGATCTCATTTATATAAATAGAAGTGGGGGAAGTCACTTTGGGAAGAGGGACAAGTAGAGTGAAGAAATAAGAAGAATCATAGATGTTGTTTAATTAACCTGAAATTCATCTAAGTAATGTGCTAAGAAAGGGAATGCTTCCTTTCAGATAATGCGAATCGCGGCTATAATTCCGCGGAGTCCCTGCCCCGGCTGCTGTTTTGTAACCAAGAGAGTCTCCGGGGGAAGTGGGGAGGTCAGTGGGGGTGGGCAGAGGAAGTAGAGCAGACCAAGGGGTGGCCATCTGGGAGCAAGCAGGTTGGCCTCTGTGAACCTGACTTGCTGAGGATGACCCAAATAAAGACAGTGTGGTGCCTGAGGGATGGAAGCGTGAGTAACACGGTGGGGAGGCAGAGAGCCTGCAGACTGGGACCTTGGACTTAGGAGTCAGATGCTGTGCTCTAAGCCCATGGGGCCCTGCCCTGGTCCTGCCCACAAGGGCCTGGGGTCATGGTGAGGATAAAGAAGATGACAGACATAAGCCACTCAGCCCAGTGCCCAGCATTATGGGATCGGCCTCGTAGTTTTAGCCACATTCACTGTTTCCACATTTCTCCTATTCTGTGATGTGCATTCCCTATTTCATTTTAATGTGTCTAAACTTGGAACCAGACTTGCAATCTAAGTATACTTTTATTGTAACCTTTCCTTTTTATTTAATAAAGCTATCATTATACTGAAGGTAAATTCTAGGATCCATACTGTCTTAGAAGAGGATATTTAATTTTACTATTACCTTTTATTTTCCTCAGAAAAATGACTTACATAGAGTTGAATCTTTTTTTTTGGCAAGATCTTTTAAGTAATTTTTAAAATTAATTTATTTTATTTTTGTCTGTGCTGGGTCTTTGTTGCTACACAAGCTTTTCCCTAGCTGAGGGGCATGGGCTTCTCACTGCAGTGGTTTCTCCTGTTGCAGAGCACGGGTTTCAGAGCGCACACTCAATAGTTGTGGCACACAGGTTTCGTTGCTCCGCAACATATGGGATCTTCCTTGACCAGGGATCAACTCTGTGTTTCCTGCATTGGCAGGCAGATTCTATACTACTAAGCCACGAGGGAAGCCCCTTGAGCTGAATCTTAATTTGCAAGGAAAAAAGAGAAATGTTTAAAGTTGTCACGGAGAAGTATTATAAATGCTTCCTGTGTGTGCTCAGTCATGTCTGACTCTTTGTGACCCCAAGGACGATAGCCCGCCAGGCTCCTCTGTCCATGGAGTTTTCCGGGCAAGAGTACTGGAGTGGGTTGCCATTTCCTCCTGCAGGGGATCTTCCCAACCCAGAGATGAAATCCATGTCTTTTGCATCTCCCGCACTGGCAAGCAGATTCTTTACCACTGAGCTACCTGGAAAGCCCACTAATATTTCTAGATATTTATAAAAGGAGATGATCTTGGGGAATCTTTCCAGAAACTGGTAGTTTGTGAGAATGGGCAGCTTTTGTTTCTGTCCTATTGAGTCACTTGTGTAATACTTTTTAAGAAACATAAGACATTTACTCAACTAGTGAAGAACTCCATAGGATAGAATTCTAAATATAAGCACTCCTATGCACGAAGTTCAAAGTGATTAGCAGATAGTTTATAATAAACTCTTACAAAAAGCATGTGCAATGAGGACTGGGGTGGAGACAAGTAGGAATGTAGGACTCATTTCTACTTTTCTTTTTGAGGACACATTTAAGTAACTTCTCAAAGGCCAGAAAAATCAGGGACAAAGCTGGGAAGAAACTTAAGCTCTCTAATGCCAAACTTACTTTGTTTATTTGCTGAATACAGTTACTGTTTCATCAAGTATCTTTGTGTGTTTTATCCTCTCCATTCTACTTACTTGGACAAATTTTCAACTTTTGATTAAAAACAAATTATTTGTTAACCAGCCAGGTGAGCGATAACTGTGATTGGCAATTTGCATATCTTGAGTTAAAACCTAAACTTCTGAAAGTAATGTAGATGTCAATTACTATTAAAAACCTGTTTCATAAACCTGAAAGTTGGTCACTCAATGTGTGTGTATCCTTAGATATAACTTTTTAGGCCAGTATTTTCAAACTGTCTATGGTAACTGATACTATAAATACAAAAATATATATATAGTTAGGCAGCAATCTGGGAGAATCCCATGTGTGTTGTTTAAACAGTGGGCATTTCCTTTGAAATATTTGAAATTTACATCATATATCATTTTTGTTATGAATTGGCAAAGGCTAAATCACACTGTTGATCAAAGGAAGGGTCAGTCATATTCTCATGTACAAGTTGTGGGTATAAAAATAGTTGCAGCCTTTCTGGAAGGTAATTTGACAACATGCATAAAATTGCAAAGGTGAAAAGTCTTTGACCCAATAATACCATTTCTAAGAAACTGTCCCAAGTGACTGATTATGAATGTACTTCACGTTTTAGCTAAGGATGTCCATCACAGCATTGTTTACAATAGCAAAACAATTATATGTGTCAAATGTATTGATAGAAAGCTGCAGTATAATCATATAATGGAACTCTGGGTTGCCATTAAAATGATATCATTTCATGTGATATTGGTTGATGTAAAAGATGCCAGTGGAAAGAGCAGGTTACAAAATAGTGCTCAGCATGGTCATAAGGATGTGCGAGTGTTCGAGGTAATGTGTGTGCATGTGTGTGGACACATGCACAAAATGTTAACAATCATTGTGTGTAGTGGGTGATTTTTATTTCCTCTTTTTCCTTATGCAGATTTTCTGATTTTTTTTCCCATCAGCATTTATTACTGTCAGAAAATTTTAAAACTAAGTTTTAATTTTTCAAATATTTAAAAAGTTCACAGTGTCTTTTACAGGAACTGAATGGTGTACGCAGGTAGGCGCACCTGTATTGAGTTGTCTGTCCCAGTAAGGAAGGGGCCTGCGATGGGAGATAGTGCCTAAGAGCAGAGCTGGAGAATTTTATAACATCTCCTGGGGAGCCCCCAGGAGTGTTAACAAACCACAGAGACGAAGGTACATGCCCTGCTGTGTGACGGCACTGAGGGCCGTGTCTCCTCTCAGTGTTTTCCTTTGTATCTGTATTCCCCCAAATAAAATGCTTTATTTCCGAGAAAATTCTTCACGTCTCTGGAAGGTGCAGGTGACCTTGCAGGTGACCTTCTGTTAGTCCTGCATGTCTTCCTCTCTTCTCAGAAGCCAGAGCACGTGGCCTTACTGAAACACCCATTTTTGGCTCCCTTTCTGGAGAAAGTCGGTCCCTGTGCTCCATCAGTTGGTTCTAATTGCGTTTCTCTTTGCCATGTGTGTACTAAGTTGTTTCAGTTGTGTTGGATTCTCTGTGATCCTATGGACTCTAGACCACCAGTCTCCTCTGTCCATGGGATTCTTCAGGCAAGAATACTGGAGAGGGTTACCATGTCCTTCTCCAGGGGATCTTCCCGACCCAGGGATCAGACCCATGTCTCCTGCATTTCCTGCATTGGCAGGCGGATTCTTTACCACTAGCACCATCAATGGGGAAGGCAATGGCACCCCACCCCAGTACTCTTGCCTGGAAAATCCAATGGACGGAGTAGCCTGGTGGGCTGCAGTCATGGGGTCGCTAACAGTCGGACAGACTGAGCGACTTCACTTTCACTTTTCTCTTTCATGCATTGGAGAAGGAAATGGCAACCCGCTCCAGTATTCTTGCCTGGAGAATCCCAGGGATGGGGGAGCCTGGTGGGCTGCCGTCTATGGGGTCACACAGAGTCGGACACGACTGAAGTGACTTAGCAGCAGCAGCAGCAGCAGCACCATCAATGTTATCAAATTCATGTTTTTTTTGATGTTCCACAAAGGTCTCCTGGTGTTTCTCCTCCCTCCCTCCTTTCCTTCCTTCTTTTTTCCCTCCTTTCCTCTTTCTCTCCCTCCCCTCCCAATAGAAGCAAGAATACCTCTCTTTATGCAAATCTACCCACTCTGTATCTCTGGAAAGCTCTAGACTAAGAGCTTGGACAACCATCTTCCTTCACTGATTCCTCATTTACGTTTTTGGTATTTGAAGACTTGAGCACTCTATGCCTGTGACATGCACAGAAGCTAGGAGGGGTCCTTCAGAGTCGGGGTTAGACCAGGGAAGGTAGGGCTCCTGAAAGAAAATGAGAGCTCAATGAGACTCCTTTTCATCAAGGAGAAGCGTGACCTGCAGTGCCCCCACCACACCTGTCAGAGCGGCAACGGCATGCTCTCAGTTTGTGCCACTCACTCAGTAACAACCATTGGCTGCGAACTTGCTTTATACCAAGCAGGGCATACCACATTTCTTGACGTGGGTATTGTCATTTCCTGTGATGGGTGCTGCGGGTGCCCTTCCCTACCACTCACCCATCCATCCTTCACTGCTACGAGAAACATAACTGGGATTCAGGGTTAGGGGAGCTCCCCTCGGCCCATGGGAGGCGCCTTCCTACCCGACCTCAGCCAATGCCAGACTGACCTGGGGTACAAAAGGCCAGTTCCCTTATCTCAAAGCAGAACTAACTCACATGTAATTTATGCTTCAGAGTTTCCTTGTCTGGCTTTTCTCACCACCCCATTCTACTTCTCTCACTCCCTTTCTCCTGAGAGTACTCGCCTAATAAACAGCTTGAACAGGAATCTCCAATTCAAGCTCTGCGTCTAAAAAGGGAGCCTGACCTAAAACACCTTCCATTTTACAAAAGAAGGGATTGAGCTCAGAGTGGGTAAAGTATTGCCCAAATTAACACAGAAGAGTAGGAATACAAAGTCCAGTTCTGTGCAACTCTGTTTAGTTATTGTATAAGTTTTTCCAATGTTGATTTTGGTCAACAAACTTTTCCCCCTCCAAGGAAATGTGAAACTCTAATGTCTAGGTCAGCAACTAGCTGGGCTAAAATTTCGAGGTGCAGGGCTGGCAGGGCGCAGTCAGAGGGTGTGTGCAGGGTCTCCGGAGGGCAGGGCTCCAGCTGTCCCCACACTTCCCACCACAAACCATGCACAGTTTGGAAAAGTATATTTGTTTCTTTTGTCACCAAGACTGTACAGTAGTCTTAACACTGAATGAAGACAGCCAGGGATGTTAAAAATCCTGCAACCTAAGGGGCAGTTGTGTTCAACAAAGAATTGTCCCGCACCCAAGTTGAGGAACACTTCAGAGTGCCCAGGGTCAAAAAGTAAGTGAGCCAAAGGCAGTCATCGAGTCCAAAGGGCAAGGGGAGGATGGAGAAGAGACGGCAGAGCTAGAGGGGCTGCTGGGCAGCCCCCGGGGCTGGGGCCAGCCGGGCTGAGTGTGGCTGCTGTGCACACAGCTGGTGGGCCTGGGCATCCGCACTGTGGGCTCTGGCCACTTCCGAAGTTCAGGACAAAGGAGGAATCAGTGTGGATGTTGTGGGAACCCAGGCCGAGATTATGTGCCATTAGATTCATTGCTCATTTATTTCAGTAAACAGGTAGTGAGCATGTTATTTTCTGGTGCTGTAGTGAGCAGTAAGAAAACCCAAACATGCTGATAATTGGTGTGTTCTGAGGGCTAAAAAGTCAATGCTAAGAAATTGCTGCAGCCATGATTTGCCGTATTCTAATTTTGGCTGCCCTGCATTTGAACCTTATCCTATGTAGGAATTCTTTACCTTTTAAGTCTTGCTGGGCTGGAGGCCATCTCTCATGTGAGAAGCTGAAAATACGAGATATCCACTTTCCCAGCATCCCTGCAGGCAGCCTTGGAGAGCTGTCCCGGATTTTAAGCTGGGAAATTGTTACCCACAAGCAGAGGGAGAGGGAAGAAGTGTTTTGCTGATAAACGCTGGGTGCTGTTTCGGGCCTTGGTTTCTAGCCACAGAGATCTAGAATGGCTTCCTAGTGGTGCAGGAAACTACCAAGCCTCCTTTGAATACATTCCTTTCCTGCTTAAATCAGCCAGTTAGTTTCTTTTGTGGGTGGTTGGTTGGACAGCATCACCGACTCGATGGACATGAATTTGAGCAAAGTCCGGGAGAAAGTAAAGGACAGGGAAGACTGGCGTGCTGCAGTCCATGGGGTTGCAAAGAGTCAGGTGTGACTAAGTAACTGAACAACAACTGCTGGGAAAACAAAGATAAATCAGACAACAATGCTGTGTTCTTAGGAGGATGAGTACAGAGATAGAAGGTCAGACTCGGGCAGTGCCGCCATGTAGGCCGAAGCTGCCGCAGAAGCTCAGAGTAGGAAGTAATGATAATCCATATTGGGCTCAATTGGTAGGGGAGACTAAAAGCCAAGGAGACTAATGTGACACAGTAAAATAAGTAAATAAATGAAGGGCGAAACTCACGGACATTTTATTACAAGTGATATAGAACTGAGTCACGGGATGCGGCAGATCAGCTTGACCTTGGAAGGCAAATGCCGGAAACGGGGCTTGTGGTGGGACAGNCAACTACTTACCACTGCTTATTTTAGGATGGGCAATAGGCTCCTAAACAAAAGAGGCATGGCCTCTGCCATCGTGGTGGAAGAGGAAAAAAAATCTAATAATCACACAAATGAGCATCTAAGAACAAACTATGCTGTGTGCTATGATGGAAAGGCATAGAAAGATGGATGAGTACATCACGAGGGGACCTAACCTAATTTAGCAGATCAGGAAAAACTGTTTGCGAGCAATGGAGACTGAGTAAATACCAGGAGGATGAGTGTAGTTAACTGGGAGGAAGGGGAGGGACCTGGGAGAAGAAAATTCCTGGCAGAATGAAGGGCATGTGCAAAGGCCTGAAACAGAAGGAAAGAAATTTTACTCTGTGGTCACTAGATGCTGTTGGCCTGGGGGATAAATTTAGGTTGTAGATGTTTGTTTTGGCTCACAGACTCTTCTGGAAAATTTTGAGCCTTCAAGAGGAAATGTTGCATAAATATTCTGACTTCAAGCTCCTTTCAGAAAAGCATGAGGTCTGACAACCCTTGGCCCTTAGGGCTTCATGGCACTAGTGACAAGCACTGAGTATGTGACCAGTTTAGGTGGGGCGTACACTCTCCATTTCACCAGTCTCTTCTCCTCATTCTTGTCTCCCCAGTGCTGAAGCAGGCTTCAGTTACCATCTGTCATCATGTTTGCACTGTTGCAGTTCTTATACTGGAGAATTCTTTCTTTGTATGCCTGTCTCCATAATAAATGGAAGTTAGACCAAGAGAACCATGTGCTTTCCCTCAAACTCAGCATGTACCGTATTTCTTGGTAAATGTGGGCATTTGAGTCCCCCTCCCACTCCTATTTTGGTGGAAACAGAATAAAGGCTAGTAGTATCTACCACGTTAATAGCTAAAATATGTCGACTTTCTCGTCAACGGCAAATGCTTAGTGAGACTAAGACATGCCTTAGACACTGTGAACTCCCCACCATTATAGGCATGGAGAGCTGAATATAAATGGATTTTTAGTCACAGATATAAAAAATGCTGGTCTACATTTCTAAATGTAGGACAGTACCTGTTTTTAATTGCTACTTAATTTATTAAGCATGATAGATCATAAGATAGCCCTTGTCCCAGAAATATATGTTACTCATTCCTTCCTTGGTCAGATAAATTCAACTTGGCATCTCCAAACCACTGATCCTTAGCAAGACAGCACAAATTAATTCTGAACTTTTCTTAAACATTTATAAACATGTCAAGTAATGCAGACATCTCTGGTATGGTTTAAGAGTCCTGGGCTGTGATACAAGAAACCACTTTATACAATTAGCACATTCCCACAGTCAGAGTGTAAATCACGCCACACATTCAGAACACTAGAGAAACTCACTGAGGGAACTTGTGATGAATCATTTTGTAAAGCAGAGACTTTGAATGTAATACCAAACATCCCTCATTAATAATTTTTTGCAAGAGCAAAGGATTTAATCAAGTATATATGCATCATGCATGTGATATGATGCCTCAGTGTCACTTTCCTTATTTGTAACTAAAATTAATCGATTTTGGTGTTTGCCTTGACTTCCATTCTGTTCTTCTTCCCCCTTGTTGTCAGTGTGACTAAGCCCTGTTACAAGTCAAATCTTCAGCTCAGACTCAACCAGCAGAGGGTACTGTTTGAGCATTTAAGTGGACTCCCCATCGTTGTCTTACCCATCCGAAGAAACCATTTCTGAATAATAGTCAGGGACAATATTCAATAGGCAAGTTCTGGCACGATAATAGACAGCAACGACCATGCTTCAGCATCGTTTTGCAGGAAATTCCCTTTGTTCTCTGCTGCTCACAAAGGACATATGCAAAATGGACCTGTAGTTCCTGGTGGTAAATGTCTATGAAAGGTAGATGAAGAAGGTCCATGGTTATAGAGTAGAATCTCCTTCTAAATTTACCGAGTACTTTTATATCCCTTTTAGGTTTAGGGTTCTGAATCAAGATATCAGCCCCACGTGCTCTCAGCTTACTGGTGAATGATAATGAATAATTCCTGCAGTAGCAAATGACATAATAAAATAATCAGGCAGCCTGTTCACATTGTAAATCAATGAGCACAGATGTCTCCAAATGGAGGGGATATTTGAAGATACTTTACATCTTGCTGGGTTTGGAACACTTGAGGGTGGGTTAGTGCCTATTTATTAAAATAAAGTGAGCATCTTCCCACTCCAAAATCAAGCTCAGCAGAAAATATAATTAAAAATATTGTAGAAGACTTTATCCCTTAATATTTACATAACTTTGATCAATTTGTGTATAATAGTGGATTACACATTTCTTAGTAAAATTTCTATGTTTGTATTTTTACATTAATAATTTAAACATTTTTATTGAAACAAAACCCACAGATGATAACAACAACAATAAAGATAAAAACCCTTGCACTAAAAAGCAGTAGTTCTCTGTATACTCTTTCTTACCTTCAGTCTCTTCTCAGATACAAGTTTTAACTTTTATAATGGGTTCTTTTGGTTATTTACCTCCATATCTTTAAGCAATATCCATATACTGCTAAATCTTGGGTTATTAGTTTCGGGTATTATGTGTTATCTTTCTATGCTGATACATGAGAATGTAACTTGATTAAGTCATTCAATACCTGCTTTACTCATATCTCGACTTTAGATCTTTATTGGTTACCTATGCACTTCTGGATACAATACTTGTTCCTTTTGCAACTTTAAGTGAAACGCTTATTCTTTTAACAAGAGAATTTATTTTGTGTCCCTGTCTTTTCAGTTCTTCTCTCCCACTTCTTCCTCCCAATCTGTACCTCGTGTAATCTGTATCTCTACAATATCAAGACTATTAACGTTTGCCTCTCATCATCATTCTGCCATCTTTGTCTATAGGTTGATTCTAAACTTGTAAACCGATAAGTAGTGCTTATATTGAGACTCGAGCTTGTTTATTACAGTATCACATAGTATATTATTATTATACTTCTTGCACAGTTTTTAATTTTTCTGGAGTTCCTAATTGTCTTTTTCTTTTTTTCTGTGGTATTTGCCTTTCTTGTGTTTGCTGTTTTTTGGGGAAGGGGCTGGTCCATTCAGGGATTTTGTTAAGTTTCTCCAGAAACTACTTTCTTTTGAAGCTCTTCATCTTGCTACCCTTCATCAGTACTTGTTATGTAGGCTGGCTAACGGGAATCATCTTGGTGTTATTTTTCTTTGTTTCATCATTTCTGGAATGTGAGTCTTTTGCTTTCTTCATGGACTTCTTTTTGATGCAGTACATACTGATCAAAATTCCTAAGAAAAGATATGTGAGATGCACCTTTTTTGATTCTTTGAATATGTGAAAATCAGCACCTGCAAGTGAGATCTAAGTTCACACTTGAGTAATAATTTAATTAGATACAGAAAATATGAAATTACGCAGAATTTTAAAGGCAGTGTTTCTTTTTCTTGGTCATCTGTATTGCTGAGTGAAGTTTTGTGCCCGCTTGATTCTGATTCTTTGATGATCTGCTTTTTCTTTCTGCTTTTTTTCTTTCAGGAAAAGTTATCAACAGAGGCTTTTTTTTTACAGTCACTGGTGGGTGGTTCCAATCTGAAATGTTTAGTCTTTCTGCTATCCAGAATGCTCCTATATTAATCCCTTCCATTTTTTCTCCCTTCCATTTTTGCTACTTACTTTCCATAATTCCTGTTAATTGCCTATTAGTTCTCCTGATTCAATCCTTTTGCCTTTAAAAATTTTGTTTTCTGGGAGAATTTCTCAATTCTGTATTCTAAAATTTCTTTTTCCTTTGACAATCATATTCTTTTTTTTTTTTGTATTTATTTATTTTTTTACACGAACTCCCAAACATGAACCCCCCTCCCACCTCCCACAATCATATTCTTTAAATCAAGTTTCCTTCTTAATCTGTTTGTTCTTTTTTCATAGTATATTGTTCTTGTCTTATGGATGCAATGTATTCTTCAATCTTTCTAAGGATGTTAGTGTTTCTATAAAAATTTCTCTTCTTCACATTATCTCTTTTCATTTTGGAATCAGTATTTCCTGTTTCTTTGTTTGTTTTTTTTTGGTCAGAATATCTCACATTAGGGATTTATTTAGATGTATGGGAGTCTTTGGTTTTCTGTTCACATTTCAGAGTAAGGCAAACACCATGCCTGGGTTTCTGATTTACATAGTAATGAAATCAGCTGTGTCATAAATAGAATTTTAATCTGTTTCCCCCATATTTCAGTCATATGTGTCATTCCAACCCCTAGTGCATGTGAATTTTCAGAATACTGAGCATCTCAGTGGTTCTTCTGGGCAGTTTATCTCCATCTCTCTTACTACACCACCTACTTCCCTTTTATTTTACTCTAAGCTCACTTCTTTATATATATATATGCCTTTCATCTGTTAGCATATCTCCATCTACTTGTCATCTTCCAAAAATATAAGTCTTCTGTCAGCTAAAGACCTCTATTTATTCTTATCTCATGAGTTTATACCTACTTGCATTCTTCACTGACATTTTAATGGGCTTCTAGATGGAAAAGAACATAAATACATGCGCACACTCTGTCATCTTTATCTGGAAGTCCATGTTACTTTTTGAATGTGTTATTTTATGGTCTGAAACTTCTAAATGCATATTCAGTATTCATTTATAGCTCACGTCATTTGTAAAAATGTATTTTCAACGGACATATTTAAGATATCTTCTGGCATGTGTCATTTCCTTGGCTATTTTCTTAATATATGAAGGTAGAATAACAAGTTGAACATTTGTTTAATCTTTTGTGGTATCAATCATTTCAACTGATTATATTTGTTCTTTAAATCAACACCGTGGAATAGGTATTGCCACGATCCCATTTTATAGATGAATGGATTTGAGTGATAAGCTTAAGATCTGGTGAGTGCTGGCCTGGTACTTAGATCCAAACCTTTCATTTCTTTTCTATGAAGGCATGCTATGTCTCTTAGATACCACTTAGTAAAACCCAGTAAGTACGACAGCATAAATAAATAATGTAATCTGCCTACAGAATAAATTCCTACACTCATAAAGCTTCATGTGTTCTGTTTTAGTTCTACTCTTGGTTGTACTTTTAAAATAATATTTAAAACTATTCCTGAATATTTGTTAAGGATGTTGCATTCCCAGCTTCTCCTCCCAGTGAACTCCTGGATAATCTCCACTGATAAAATAAGTCATGTTGCATAAAGGAAAAGCTGTTGTTTCAAAACGTCAGGGGCAGAGCTAAGGTAGAGTCAGACTCTTCTGATTGTCTTCAACTATTATATGTCTTACTAAATTTTAGGTCAGGTAATCTGGCTCTTAACATTCAAAACTGTATTAATTATGGGATTTTATAACAAGGTTATGCAGTGTATGTTTGCCAGTTGGGAAAGAAAGATAATTACGCTTGAATGTAGGTCACATTTAAGAAACTCTCTTAGGCCTAATGGGAACCATTTTCCTTAAAAATCAAGAATTAATGATATTGAAGAGAGTGGTGTCTCTCTCATCCTGTGACCCAGTTCCTCTGGTCCAAGATTTTTTTCTCTACCTCTTTTTGGTGGCTCTTGTTAGGAAGCGGTTGTTGTGTGCGCATGCTCAGTTGTGTCTGACTCTTTGGGGATCCCATGGACTGTAGCCTGCCAGGCTCCTCTGTCCATGGGATTCTCCAGGCAAGAACCCTGGAGTGGGTTGCCATTTCCTACTCCAGGGGACCTTCCTGACTCAGGGATCCAACCCATGTCACTTGGGTCTCCTGCACTGGCAGGCGGATTCTTTACCACTGAGTCATCAGGGAAACCCTTCTTAGGAAGAGAAACTTGCATAACTTTCTATAGACAGTTTGGGCCAGCAGTGGTAGCTGCTGAACTGGGCCCTGTTAGTTTTAAGAAACTGGTGGATGAAGAATTATCAATGAGGATGTTACAGAGACATTTTTCGGGTTGACATCATAAGCAGATAATGCTCCTAACTCCCCGCAAAGTGTTTTATGTTGATTTGTATGAGAAGGAGTCTTAGTCTTTGCCCTTGAAAGATTATGGTATGTCTAAATCGTCAGTGTTTTTTGCTTTC
Organism: Oreotragus oreotragus; assembly: GCA_006410675.1. Taxonomy (NCBI): domain Eukaryota; kingdom Metazoa; phylum Chordata; class Mammalia; order Artiodactyla; family Bovidae; genus Oreotragus; species Oreotragus oreotragus. The sequence goes on along the minus strand of SJYX01009685.1, from coordinate 86,077 downwards.
TTTTTCTCCCCAGCTTTTTGAGTTTCAGCATTGTCAAATGGCAAATCTAACGAACATCATTTAAAATGGGAGTGAACTCTCCTCAAAACTAAGGACTTGATTCAGTTGGGTAGCATCTAAGGAGCATGTAGGCTCTGTTGCATCTAATTAACCATTTTAATTGAGGTGTGAAAAAATGTTCCACTCACAGATTTCCCAACCACTGCCCTACCCCTCCCAAACTCACCCCTCACCATCAGGATAAAGGCTACAACAAAATAATGGACTGTTTAAAATTCATTGCATGGTCAAAAAAGAAAGTTTTCTAAAGGTGTATCTGGATTTCCTTGGAATGGTGCAAAAGCTTTGATTTCACCACTGTAATTTAAGTGACTTAGTGTTTTAACTTATGTTGGGACTGGGACAAAATTGCTTTTTAAAAAGGAGATAGGAGAGCTAAATTTTAATTTGTAATTTTAAATGGGCTAGGATTTATATCAGTTTGAAATGTGCTTATTTCCAGTTATTGTTTTCATCTTTTCCTTATCTTATTACTAATGGAATATTATAGTTAACCAGTAGTTGTTGAAATATTCTGAGGGTGAATTTTATAGTTGTGTTTCTCTTTGTCTCTTTTCCATTTTTAAAGAATTAAGGTACTTTAACAAGCTGCTTTAAGGAATTAATAGTATCATAGAACATACTGTGTGCTAAGATCATCAGGCATTTTTCACTACAGGTGGGTATGAAGCCTTAGAAAGATATCTGACACATGAAGGATGATTGGGGCATTAGAAAGATGTCCTGAAATAACTCCCCTGATTGGGTCCCACAGCCCTTCCTCCCAGCAGTTACTAGGTCCACAGGACGGATGTTTAGCTAGCTGGAATTCAGAAGTGAGAAAATAGGCCTGGTTCTTTCCAGGTCTGTTCAGACACATTTGCTGTTAATTGCCACTTTGGAGTTCTTTTTTAATGATGCATGATACCAGTGTGAGAGTTGGACCATAAAGGAGGCTGAGCACTGAAGAATAAATGCTTTCAAATTGTGGTGCTGGAGAAGACTCTTGAGAGTCCCTTGGACAGCAAGGAGATCAAACCAGTCCTAAATGAAATCAACTCTGCATATTCATTGGAAAGACTGAAGCTGAAGCTCCTAGACTTTGGCTACCTGATGTGAAGACCCTGATGTTGGGAAAGATTGAAGGCAGGAAGACAAGGTGGGGACAGGGGATGACATGGTTGGATGGTATCACTGACTCGATGGAAATGAACTTGGGCAAACTCCAGGAGATAGTGAGGAATGGGGAGGTGTGCTGTAGTCTATCAGGTCACAAAGAGTCAGACACAATTTAGCAACTGGATAAAAACAACATGAGTGGTGTGTGAGTTTCTTAGGGTTTGAGCCTTCTGTGAATATGAAACTCTGAGATCAGTTCTTACAAATAGGTGAGCTGTGGTACAGTAATCCAGCTGCTGCTTGTCTTTGGGGTGTAGTATGCTTAGCTAATCCTATCAACTATAATTCTAACTGGGTGGCTCTTGCAAAAGATGTAATCTTTAGGTGAAGGATATATGAAGAAAATACTCGAGCCATTCTTGACACTTCCCAGGCCACAAAACAAGAACGTGATTTATTTTTCTAAACAACATTTATAAGGTACCCAGATGGATCTCCACTTGAAGGGTGAGGTTGAAATCTAACCAGGATAGTAGAAACACTGCCTTTATCAAAAAGGGCATTGTTCCGGGTTGTAAGGCAGGATGAAGAAGTAATGAATGTCATGCTTTAAAGACATGTCTAATTGCTAGGAGATCATTCAGGTAGCAACTCAATAGCTCTGCCCCAGTGAAAAACATCTACTTCTGCTTTATTGACTATGATAAAGCCTTTGACTACGTGGATCACAACAAACTGTGGAAAATTCTGAAAGAGATGGGAATACCAGACCACCTTACCTGCCTCCTGAGAAACCTATATTCAGGTCAAGAAGCAACAGTTAGAACTGACATGGAACAACAGACTGGTTCCAAATAGGGAAAGGAGTATGTCAAGGCTGTATATTGTCCCCCTGCTTGTTTAACCTATATGCAAAATGTGTGTGTGTTAGTCACTCAGTCGTGCCTGACTCTTTGTGACCCCATGTACTGTAGCCTGCCAGGCTCCTCTGTCCTTGGGATTTTCCAGGCAAGAATGCTGGAGTGGGTTGCCATTTCCTTCTCCAGGGGATCTTCCCAACCCAGGAGTCAAACCCAGGTCTCCTGCATTGCAGGAAGATTCTTTACTCTCTGAGCCACTGGGGAAGCCAGAGTACATCATGAGAAATGCTGGGCTGGATGAAGCACAAGCTGGAGTCAAGATTGCCGGGAGACAGATCAATAACCTCAGATACGCAGATGACGCCACCTTTATGGCAGGCAGTGAAGAAGAACTAAAGAGCCTCTTGATGAAAGTGAAAGAGGAGAGTGAAAAGTTGGCTTAAAGCTCAACATTCAGAAAACTAAGATCATGGCATCCGGTCCCATCACTTCATGGCAAAATGATGGCGAAACAATGGAAACACTGAGAGACTTTATTTTCTTGGGCTCCAAAATCACTGTAGATGGTAAGTGCAGCCATGAAATTAAAAGATGCTTGCTCCTTGAAAGAAAAGCTATGACCAACCTAGACAGCATATTAACAAGCAAAGACATTACTTTGCCAACAAACTGTCTAGTCAAAGCTATGCTTTTTACAGTAGTCATGTATGGAAGTGAGAGTTGGACTATAAAGAAAGCTAAGTGCCAAAGAATTGATGCTTTTGAACTGTGGTGTTGGAGAAGACTCTTGAGAGTCCCCTGGACTGCAAGGAGAGCCAACCAGTCAATCCTAAAGGAAGTCAACCCTGAGTATTCATTGGAAGGACTGATGCTGAAGCTGAAACTCCAATACTTTGGCCACCTGATGAGAAGAGGTGACTCATTGGAAGAGACCCTGATGCTGGGAAAGATTGAAGGTGGGATGAGAAGGGGACGGCAGAGGATGAGATGGTTGGATGGCATCACTGAATCAATGGACGTGAGTTTGAGCAAGCTTTGGGAGTTGGTGATGGACAGAGAAGCCTGGCATGCTGCAGTCCGTGGGGTCTCAAGAGTGGGACATGTTTGAGCGACTGAACTGACCTGAATGATCTCTGGGAAGACATTCTTAAATGCTGGAGAGGAGCAAGATTTATAAAGGGGAAGGACTATGTTTCTCTGTGTCTCTTTAAATTTTTTTTAAAGTCTTGGGATGACTTGTTAGTGTATGTACATAACGGAAGAAATTCAAGTGTTTCTGGGGCTCTAAGACTTGGTAAATAAGGAAATTTTAGGTAGGTCTAAAGGAATATGAGGAAAGTTGGATAAAGAGTCTCACAGGGTGGAAGTAAGTTAAAGATTCTGCCTTTCTGTGTTTGAATAACATTCACTGGTTTGAAATTAAAATTGTGGGAACTTGGGAGAAAACTTTAAACTAAAGAACGAGATGTCTGTTTTAATATTCAACACAGCAAGTTGTGTCTATGAGGAGATGAGTAATTTTTAGATGATTTTTGTGTTTTAAAACACTGTATTTGGTAACCCTATTATAAACTTTTGGGTACCTGCTGTACTCCATAAAATAGCTAAAACAGTTTGGATTTTTTTTTTTTTTTNTGTGATGCTGGGAAAGATTAAGGGCAGGAGGAGAAGGGGACAACAGAGGATGAAATTGTTGGACAGCATCATCAACTCAATGGACGTGAGTTTGAGCAAACTCTGGGAGATAGTAAAGGACAGGGGAGCATAGTGTGCTGCAGACCATGGGGTTACAAAGAGCTGGACATGACTGAGCGACTGAACAACAAATAGCTAGAGATGTCTGCCCACCATCCAGGAGTGTGCACAAGGCCCTGTGACACCTCAGTATCTTGGCCAAGAAAGAGAGGTTGATTCCTAAGTCCTGAGTCCCTGACTTAGGGCCTGTTCCTATCATCTGCTTATTTATCTGAGGACCACTGCCTTTTCCCATGACTCCAGACTGGCTTTCCCTGCTCCCTGGAAGGCTAGATTCTACCTTCATCCACTAATATGTGCTTGTCATTCCAGCCTGCATAGCATAATTGTGTCCCCAAATAACCTATCCATCCCCTAGTAAATATGCTCATTCATTAGAAAAGAAGGGGTTGTATCCTTGGAGTCTGCCTGAAGTCCAGTGGCAGGTTTCATCTTACAGAGTGATGGAATTAGAGAAGAGAGCTCTGGTGACTTGGAGGACAGGTGACTGCGGAGGTTTCCACGGTTCCCTAAACTGGAGTGAACTCTCTNCCTCTGTCCATGGGATTCTCCAGGCAAGAACCCTGGAGTGGGTTGCCATTTCCTACTCCAGGGGACCTTCCTGACTCAGGGATCCAACCCATGTCACTTGGGTCTCCTGCACTGGCAGGCGGATTCTTTACCACTGAGTCATCAGGGAAACCCTTCTTAGGAAGAGAAACTTGCATAACTTTCTATAGACAGTTTGGGCCAGCAGTGGTAGCTGCTGAACTGGGCCCTGTTAGTTTTAAGAAACTGGTGGATGAAGAATTATCAATGAGGATGTTACAGAGACATTTTTCGGGTTGACATCATAAGCAGATAATGCTCCTAACTCCCCGCAAAGTGTTTTATGTTGATTTGTATGAGAAGGAGTCTTAGTCTTTGCCCTTGAAAGATTATGGTATGTCTAAATCGTCAGTGTTTTTTGCTTTCTTTTTCTCCCCAGCTTTTTGAGTTTCAGCATTGTCAAATGGCAAATCTAACGAACATCATTTAAAATGGGAGTGAACTCTCCTCAAAACTAAGGACTTGATTCAGTTGGGTAGCATCTAAGGAGCATGTAGGCTCTGTTGCATCTAATTAACCATTTTAATTGAGGTGTGAAAAAATGTTCCACTCACAGATTTCCCAACCACTGCCCTACCCCTCCCAAACTCACCCCTCACCATCAGGATAAAGGCTACAACAAAATAATGGACTGTTTAAAATTCATTGCATGGTCAAAAAAGAAAGTTTTCTAAAGGTGTATCTGGATTTCCTTGGAATGGTGCAAAAGCTTTGATTTCACCACTGTAATTTAAGTGACTTAGTGTTTTAACTTATGTTGGGACTGGGACAAAATTGCTTTTTAAAAAGGAGATAGGAGAGCTAAATTTTAATTTGTAATTTTAAATGGGCTAGGATTTATATCAGTTTGAAATGTGCTTATTTCCAGTTATTGTTTTCATCTTTTCCTTATCTTATTACTAATGGAATATTATAGTTAACCAGTAGTTGTTGAAATATTCTGAGGGTGAATTTTATAGTTGTGTTTCTCTTTGTCTCTTTTCCATTTTTAAAGAATTAAGGTACTTTAACAAGCTGCTTTAAGGAATTAATAGTATCATAGAACATACTGTGTGCTAAGATCATCAGGCATTTTTCACTACAGGTGGGTATGAAGCCTTAGAAAGATATCTGACACATGAAGGATGATTGGGGCATTAGAAAGATGTCCTGAAATAACTCCCCTGATTGGGTCCCACAGCCCTTCCTCCCAGCAGTTACTAGGTCCACAGGACGGATGTTTAGCTAGCTGGAATTCAGAAGTGAGAAAATAGGCCTGGTTCTTTCCAGGTCTGTTCAGACACATTTGCTGTTAATTGCCACTTTGGAGTTCTTTTTTAATGATGCATGATACCAGTGTGAGAGTTGGACCATAAAGGAGGCTGAGCACTGAAGAATAAATGCTTTCAAATTGTGGTGCTGGAGAAGACTCTTGAGAGTCCCTTGGACAGCAAGGAGATCAAACCAGTCCTAAATGAAATCAACTCTGCATATTCATTGGAAAGACTGAAGCTGAAGCTCCTAGACTTTGGCTACCTGATGTGAAGACCCTGATGTTGGGAAAGATTGAAGGCAGGAAGACAAGGTGGGGACAGGGGATGACATGGTTGGATGGTATCACTGACTCGATGGAAATGAACTTGGGCAAACTCCAGGAGATAGTGAGGAATGGGGAGGTGTGCTGTAGTCTATCAGGTCACAAAGAGTCAGACACAATTTAGCAACTGGATAAAAACAACATGAGTGGTGTGTGAGTTTCTTAGGGTTTGAGCCTTCTGTGAATATGAAACTCTGAGATCAGTTCTTACAAATAGGTGAGCTGTGGTACAGTAATCCAGCTGCTGCTTGTCTTTGGGGTGTAGTATGCTTAGCTAATCCTATCAACTATAATTCTAACTGGGTGGCTCTTGCAAAAGATGTAATCTTTAGGTGAAGGATATATGAAGAAAATACTCGAGCCATTCTTGACACTTCCCAGGCCACAAAACAAGAACGTGATTTATTTTTCTAAACAACATTTATAAGGTACCCAGATGGATCTCCACTTGAAGGGTGAGGTTGAAATCTAACCAGGATAGTAGAAACACTGCCTTTATCAAAAAGGGCATTGTTCAGGGTTGTAAGGCAGGATGAAGAAGTAATGAATGTCATGCTTTAAAGACATGTCTAATTGCTAGGAGATCATTCAGGTAGCAACTCAATAGCTCTGCCCCAGTGAAAAACATCTACTTCTGCTTTATTGACTATGATAAAGCCTTTGACTACGTGGATCACAACAAACTGTGGAAAATTCTGAAAGAGATGGGAATACCAGACCACCTTACCTGCCTCCTGAGAAACCTATATTCAGGTCAAGAAGCAACAGTTAGAACTGACATGGAACAACAGACTGGTTCCAAATAGGGAAAGGAGTATGTCAAGGCTGTATATTGTCCCCCTGCTTGTTTAACCTATATGCAAAATGTGTGTGTGTTAGTCACTCAGTCGTGCCTGACTCTTTGTGACCCCATGTACTGTAGCCTGCCAGGCTCCTCTGTCCTTGGGATTTTCCAGGCAAGAATGCTGGAGTGGGTTGCCATTTCCTTCTCCAGGGGATCTTCCCAACCCAGGAGTCAAACCCAGGTCTCCTGCATTGCAGGAAGATTCTTTACTCTCTGAGCCACTGGGGAAGCCAGAGTACATCATGAGAAATGCTGGGCTGGATGAAGCACAAGCTGGAGTCAAGATTGCCGGGAGACAGATCAATAACCTCAGATACGCAGATGACGCCACCTTTATGGCAGGCAGTGAAGAAGAACTAAAGAGCCTCTTGATGAAAGTGAAAGAGGAGAGTGAAAAGTTGGCTTAAAGCTCAACATTCAGAAAACTAAGATCATGGCATCCGGTCCCATCACTTCATGGCAAAATGATGGTGAAACAATGGAAACACTGAGAGACTTTATTTTCTTGGGCTCCAAAATCACTGTAGATGGTAAGTGCAGCCATGAAATTAAAAGATGCTTGCTCCTTGAAAGAAAAGCTATGACCAACCTAGACAGCATATTAACAAGCAAAGACATTACTTTGCCAACAAACTGTCTAGTCAAAGCTATGGTTTTTACAGTAGTCATGTATGGAAGTGAGAGTTGGACTATAAAGAAAGCTAAGTGCCAAAGAATTGATGCTTTTGAACTGTGGTGTTGGAGAAGACTCTTGAGAGTCCCCTGGACTGCAAGGAGAGCCAACCAGTCAATCCTAAAGGAAGTCAACCCTGAGTATTCATTGGAAGGACTGATGCTGAAGCTGAAACTCCAATACTTTGGCCACCTGATGAGAAGAGGTGACTCATTGGAAGAGACCCTGATGCTGGGAAAGATTGAAGGTGGGATGAGAAGGGGACGGCAGAGGATGAGATGGTTGGATGGCATCACTGAATCAATGGACGTGAGTTTGAGCAAGCTTTGGGAGTTGGTGATGGACAGAGAAGCCTGGCATGCTGCAGTCCGTGGGGTCTCAAGAGTGGGACATGTTTGAGCGACTGAACTGACCTGAATGATCTCTGGGAAGACATTCTTAAATGCTGGAGAGGAGCAAGATTTATAAAGGGGAAGGACTATGTTTCTCTGTGTCTCTTTAAATTTTTTTTAAAGTCTTGGGATGACTTGTTAGTGTATGTACATGACGGAAGAAATTCAAGTGTTTCTGGGGCTCTAAGACTTGGTAAATAAGGAAATTTTAGGTAGGTCTAAAGGAATATGAGGAAAGTTGGATAAAGAGTCTCACAGGGTGGAAGTAAGTTAAAGATTCTGCCTTTCTGTGTTTGAATAACATTCACTGGTTTGAAATTAAAATTGTGGGAACTTGGGAGAAAACTTTAAACTAAAGAACGAGATGTCTGTTTTAATATTCAACACAGCAAGTTGTGTCTATGAGGAGATGAGTAATTTTTAGATGATTTTTGTGTTTTAAAACACTGTATTTGGTAACCCTATTATAAACTTTTGGGTACCTGCTGTACTCCATAAAATAGCTAAAACAGTTTGGATTTTTTTTTTTTTTTTAATGGCCAGAGCATTATATGCTGTAGCACTTGGATCTGATCCATAATGCTTCATAGTCTAACAGCAATCTCTAGAGCCCAGAGCCCTGGGACTGATTCCAACCAAACAGTAGGTCAGCACTGGAAAAGAAAGAAGCTGTTGCCCAGATTGCCACAAATGGAAATGAGAGAAGAGAAATGCTTATCAGGGTAAATAAACTCAAAGCCTTATTATTAGGAAGGGAGCGGCAAGGGAGCAGAAGGAGAAATAGACACAGGGCTGACATTTACTGAGGACTCACTCCATGTCTCACTTATTGTTAAATGCTTTTATGTATTATAGTAGTTCACCTAGTCTTCACTAAATCCTAAAGGTTGTATTATGTTCATTATTAAAGATAAAAAAGCTGAAGAGAGAGGTTACAATACTTGGCCAAGGTCACATAGCAAGCATATGGTGATGTTTGTTAACTCAGGTGTCTGACTCTGCCACACGTAGGTATAATTTAGGTGGGTTGTCATCAGTATCTGCTGTAGACCTGTAACAGTTTAGATCAATGTACGGTGGCCAAGGGTGATCAAATCATCCTGTTTTCTGAAGCTTCGAAAAGTCAAGGTAGAGAATTCATGGAACCTTGTTAATCAGAATTATTGACACACTCTTGGCTTTATTCACTCATTCAATAAGTATTTGTTGAGGTCCAACTACATGCCAGGTACTGAGCTGAGTAATGGTCCCACAGCAGGAGATGCAATTCTTGTACTCAGGAAATAGTAGACAAGAGGGGAATACATTCACGTTCACGAAGGGACTAGTTCAGTGAATGGAAATGTCATGTTATCCTGACGTACCAGGTCACCATGGAATTAGATGCACAAGTGACCTGGATATTCTGGTTACTTACATAGACTTTACAGACGTGGACCTGGCCTCGCTGCGTGGCACATCCCCAGATGAACATGCCCGCATCCATGGGTTGTTTTGTCCATGGATTTGCTGCTGTAAAATTGTCCTCCCCATCCTTCTCTGTATATACCACTCACCCTGTTGGTCCTTCAATTTTTTTCCTAGTCTTTTCCTCTGGGGGACTTGCTTGATTCCACTGATAATAAAAGGAAAGTAGTAGAGCATTTTGGAGAAGGCAATGGCACCCCACTCCGGTACTTTTGCCTGGAAAAATCCCATGGAAGGAGGAGCTTGGAAGGCTGCAGGCCATGGGGTCACTGAGGGTCGGACACAACTGAGCGACTTCACTTTCACTTTTCACTTTCATGCATTGGAGAAGGACATGGCAACCCACTCCAGTGTTCTTGCCTGGAGAATCCCAGGGACGGGGGAGCCTGGTGGGCTGCCATCTTTGGGGTCGCACAGAGTCAGACATGACTGAAGCGACTTAGCAGCAGCAGCAGCAGCAGCAGAAGCAGAGCATTTCAGTAGGGCTGTACCATCTCCATTTGGGATGGGAGTAGTTTTTCAAGAAAAGGAATGAATTTTTCTTCTTTTAAAGGTCACAAGAGATTTAGAACGCCCTTGAAAACATACAGATAAATTATAAGGTTGCAAATTAATGTAATAATATTTATTTAATAATCTATCAAGCAATGCTGAATGTTTTTAAAGATATATACATTATGTGCAGAAAAAACTTATAGAAAAAGACACACCAGACCCTGAAGAGACAGTTGGGATTGTAGCTGATGGCCAAATGGGATTTTGTCTAATTCATGCTATTATAAAATTTTATCTGGATAATATATTTGCATATTATTCTTATAATAAAAAATAATAATATGAAAAGAGGTAACTTGAATGGAGAGCAGCTAGGAAGCCCTTGTAATAGTCCAGAAAAGAGATGGTTAAGACCTGAAATAAAAATGAAGACAGTGTTGCGTAGGGATTGAGAATCAGAGCTCTGATTCTAGACTGCTTGGGCTCAAATGCCTGCCCTGACACTCACTAGCTGTGTACCAGCTGGATAGATTACCTAACCTATTGTGTCATGGCCATTTCATCTATAAATGAATATGTAAAGAAAAATAACACCTACTCATAGAGTTGTCATGATAATTAAGTGGCTTAGTCTGTGTCAAGTGCTTAATACAATGGTTAGTAAGTCCTCTGTTAATACTGGCCACCATTTCAGGGGGGAATCGACAGGATTGGGTTGGGAGGAGTAGGAAGCGATGAATAACTGAAGATCCTACTACCTTGGATACCAAATTGATGCTGAATATTTTATCTTGTGCATCATCATGCTTTTATGAGCATCACTTCCCACTGGTTGCCCTGAGGTCATAGGGGTATAGAATGTCATAATGTCTCTCTATTAATTCTATGGCAGGTACTGGAAATTGGTTTTCTAATTATGAATTGCAGTCTGGAATGAGATGATTATATCACTTAGCCTCCTGTCTAGTTCTCTAATTAGTAAGTTGGTAACCATATCACTTATCTTTAGTGCTTGGATATATTTTTTCAGTTAATAATGTGACAATACACATTTCAACAGACATACAACATCTCTTCTCCACTTTTCCCTGCTTATTATAATGCATTTTCAGTCTCTGATGAATCTGCTCCCCTAGATGATGTTTTGGGAAAACAAGACAGGTCAAAGGAAAAACATTACCTCTCAAAGTCCAATTGTGTGAAGACACAAAGATAAATATCACTCAGGGGGCAGTGGGGGCTGCTGCCACTCTGGCATGCTGCCTATCTCTCTGAATTATTTTAAGGATTCAGTGAGGAAAAGTATGCTTTAAGAAAATATCAAAGACTGTACACATGAGTATTTAATCTTTTGGCTTTCAATTTGTCATTTTTTTCTATCCTGCACAAAAACACTGTAGAGGACATTCTAGATGGCTACATTCGAAAAACCAGCTTTTACTGAGTTCATATTTATCTTCAGTTTTATCTACTTGTCTCACCTTTGAATTTACTAACTCTTGAGTAATTGTTTAAGTCTTGACATTTTATTCTCTTCGATTTTTAGAACTCTGCTAGGATAACTGCCGAATCTTTGGAAAAGGGTGAATATTTAGTTTAGATGTTATCCTCCCTTCTCTATCCAATGTGTATCTACATGTTTTTTTTTTTTCTCTAATTATGACCCTAAATGAAGCTTTGATGGCATTAAGGCCTTTTCACCTGTGCTCAGGAAGCTCTTTGAGCCTTTCCTGAAGATCTTAATGTGGCTTGTAGTTGCCTTGATTTAGGTCATCATCTAGTCCATTTTCTAGCCTGTATCATGCGTGCCTGCTTAGTTGCTCAGTCATGTCTGACACTTTGTGACCCCATGGACTGTAGCCCACCAGGCTCCTCTGTCCATGGAATTCTCCAGTAAAGAATACCAGAATGGGTTGCCATTTCTACCTCCAGGAGATCTTTCTGACCCAGGGATTGAACACACATCTCCTGCACTGNTGCGTGCCTGCTTAGTTGCTCAGTCATGTCTGACACTTTGTGACCCCATGGACTGTAGCCCACCAGGCTCCTCTGTCCATGGAATTCTCCAGTAAAGAATACCAGAATGGGTTGCCATTTCTACCTCCAGGAGATCTTTCTGACCCAGGGATTGAACACACATCTCCTGCACTGTAGGTGGATTCTTTACGGGCTGAGCCATCAGGAAAGCCTAGCCTCATAGGTAGATCTAAAACAATGTAATTCCACATAATTCCTGCACTTTTTCTGTGCAGGACCATATTCCAGGTCATAATGTCTTTATACACCTTACCATAAGAAAAATTCTTCTGTTATTGATTGTTTTCTTATTATTTGTAAACCTGGAGTATTAGTTTATACATTTCTGGATTTTTCTCACTTATATATCAGAAAATACCTTAATATGTTATTATGAATTTGAAGTTGTATTCTCAGATGAGAAGGTATTGATATTTTGTGAAATGCTAAAGTGTGCTAAAAAAAATAACACTTTACTGAGGTATAATTGGCAAAAAATGGCACATTTCAAATGCCCAACTGGAAAACAACTTTTGAGTAACAAATTCATTTTCCATAGAAACTCCAGTTTAGGTACCAGCCTATCTTTCTTTTTGTCTTCAAAGCTAAGCATCTGAATTTCTCATCTTCCAGTAAAGCCCATTCTTAGTCTCTCTCAATCAGGTTTTTGTTCTCATGTCTCAGGTGAGATTGCTGTGGCAAGACTCCACTGCCAGATCCAGTGGATATTTTCCAGTCTTTTCAGCCTGGAGTCTCTGGGACTCTTGCCATCGCTGACCATTCTCTCCCATTTTGAGAGTGTCGCCTTTCTCGGCATCCACAAGGACACAGTCTGCTGGCCCCTCTTCCTCCACAAATGTGGCCCCTCCTCATCCTCCTTTCCCTCCCTGGCCTTGAAGGAGTGGCATGCCGTGGCTCTGTCCTCTGCGACTCATCCTCTCGATACCTGCGCTCTCCGAGCGAGCGCATGCACTCAATTTGTTTTCCTGAACAGATGCTGACAAGTTACAGGTGAACAATTACAGCTTAAACTCCTTTTCTGACATTATATCCATACACATAAACTTCTTATTGGCTGTTTCTGCTTGCATATACCTTAGGCATACAAATTTAGTATTTTGAAAACTTACTTCATAATCATTTTTCAAAACCCTTCTCTGCCTTCTCTATTCCTTAGCCGAAGACATAGGCCTTTTCTCTGGGCATATTACAGTGTTGGCGGGGAAACAGTGTAGAAGTGTGTGAAGTGATCACAAACAAGCTTGTGTTGCGTATGCCAGTTCTGTATGATGAAGCAGCAAAGGACTCCGCAGTAGTAGTAGGGTTAGTCACCCAGTCTTATCTGACTCTTGGCGACCAGCTGGACTGTAGCTGGCCAGGCTCCTCTTTCCAAGGGATTCTCCAGGCACGAATACAGGAGTGGGTTGCCATTCCCTTCTCCTGGGGATCTTCCTGACCCAGGGATTGAACCTGGGTCTCCTGCACTGCAGGCAGGTTCTTTCCCATCTGAGCCACGAGGGAAGCCCAAAGACTCAGTGGTACCACACAACTGTTTGGGGAAGAGAACCCTCGAGAGTGAGTTCCCAGTGACAGGGAAGAATGGATGGATGCAGAGTATCTGAAATGCAAGAATGTCAAAATGGGGCAAGAGATGTCAAAAAAGCCTTCACAGAGCCCACGCATCTTCATTCCTTCGTTTATTCAACAGCTGCCTGTTGAGAATTTTCCGTGTGTTGTGAACTCTTAGGCTCTGGAGAAGCATTAGTGGAGAAGAGGCAAGACTCTTGCTCTCATGGAGCTTATGTTCTAACTGGAAGAATCTGACACTAAATATGAAAAACATGAATAAAAGTATAAGGCTTCCCAGGTGGTGCAGCGATGAAGAATCCACCTGCCAGGGCAGGAGGTGCAGGTTCTATCCCTGGGTCGGGAAGATCCCCTAGACTAGGAGATGGGAACCCCCTCCAATATGCTTGCCTAGAAAGCTTCATGGACAGAGAAGCCTGGTGGGTTACAGTCCATGAGATCTTAAAGAGTCAGACACGACTGAGTACATACACACAGTCATAAAAATAGAGCTTTAGAGAGAAGTACTCCAGGGCAATTAATAGTATAATAAACTAGAAAATGCTAGAATGGTAGGGAGGAGTCCATTAGAACTTAGGATGAGGGAAACCTTTCCGTGATGTTTGAGCTGTTTGTTGAATGAGTAAATGAGTCTGCCTCTCTTCTTTACCTCTAAAGAGCAGAAGGTTTCAAAACCAAATTGAATCGTTAAAAGGAACCCACAGATTGAATTTCAGGCAGTATGAGTTTTTTTAAAGTCTTCACAGCAAATCCAGAACAAATGTTTCTTTTCTTCAGAATTTGAGATAAGACAGGGACTTATGGGGCTTGTCTCTCTCGCTCAAATACTGTGTTTGTGCTTCGATGCTGAGGAAACTGAAGCGTTCTGAGTAGAGACCTCTGTCTGGAGTGTCTGTGGTGTGAAATCCTTAGCAGTGTGCAGATGTTGGCCTCCAATTTATCTTTGATGGTATCCCCAGATTCTACAGTTTTGGCAACATATAGGGAAAAAAATAGAAGTCTTTTATTTATAAGTGGCGTCCTGCATGTTTATTCAGGGAATTGAATTCAGGAAGCTCATTTCTGGGAAAACAGCAATAATTAAGACAAATGCACATAAAGGTCTTACCTTCTAGCAGTAGGAAGTAGACGATAAACAAGTAAACAAATACACATAAAATGCCAGAGTGATAAATACTATTAATAAAATAATGGGAGGAGGATAGGGGGAGAGAAAGTCATGGAGAAAGAGCAATCTTAGAAGGTATCTCCTGGGACAGGGGTCCCTAACCATTTTGGCACCAGGAACTGGTTTCAGGGAACACGATTTTGGCACGAACTGAGCTGGGGTTGGTTTGGGGATGATTCAAGCACATTACATTTTTTGTGTGCTTTATTTCTATTATGATTGCTTCAGCTCCACCGCAGATCATCAGACACTAGATTCTGCAGATTAGGGACTCCTGTCCTGGGAGGTGATGTTTGCGTGGAGACCCAAGAGGTCAGAAGGTACCAGCCACAGGTGGGAGAAGTATGCCTGCAGACCAGTCAGCTAAGAGTCTGGTTTATTCAGCAGAGGGATAATTTCTCATTTCAGTACTTTGCTGTTTATACCACATCACTTTCACAAACATGACATTTAGACCAGAAAGGGAAGTCCATTTGACCTATAGATCTCTTAAGGATTTTTTTTCCTAAAAGTTGTCTTATGATCTTGAATGAACTGATGTCCTCAAAAAGTACATACTCAGTTCCATTGTTGCAGACAAGATTCATAAAGACTTATGTTCCACATATTTAGTTTTGCTATGGAAGCAGCAGAAGGATAAGAAAGGGCAATGTAAAAGAGGTCCTTTATGGTCTCACTGAGTTTATATTCAGTAAAATAAAATGTAAAAGCATGAATGTGTACTTGGCCTTGGTAGAGGGAGGAAGGAGAGCATCTCTCCTTGAAGGTTGCTTTTCCTAAGCTCATGTCTCTGCTCCACCATTGAAAAGCCCACAGCTCCCCTTGGCATCAGTCTTCACTGACATGCGGGGTCTTTAGTTGCAGCGTGTGGGATCTATTTCCTCAACCAGGGATCAAACTCAGGCCCCCTCATTGGGAGCACGAAGCCTTAGCCACTGGACCACTGGGGAAGTCCCCAGATTCTCTTGTTGAAACCCACACTTGGCAGTCTTAGATTTTGCTTTGTCTGGTGGCTAAGGGTGAGCTGCGGGAAGAGCCAGCTTATCCACTAGACATGGTACCGAAAGCCCACAATATATTTCAAGGTTCAAATGTTTTAATATCTTTTTAAATAAGAAGGAAAACATGAAAATAATAAGAATGAATGTATAACAATGAATTTAGTCTGGATTATATTCATCTTTATACCAGCACTGTGGTACTTAAAATTTTTTTTGATGGAGGCAGGGGTGCGTGAAGGCAGAAGTGCCCAAGGCCCGTGAAAGTCCTAATGTGGCCCCGACTGCAAGGCTGTGTCTGGGTCTCACTGTGCCTCTGGGTCAGGCACAGATCTCTGCCCAGAAAGGCGAGACTCCATGAGGGCAGAAATGGGATTGTCCTGCTCATCGTCACCATATTCCCAGTGCCCAGCACGTAGTAGCAGCATAAACTATGTGTAGCAAAGGGGTGGCACTGGGAAAGGATGTGTGTGCGTGTATATGTGGGTGTGTGTGTGTGCATGCCTCCAACATGAGGCATGACAAGAGTCTTTCCTCCGTACCTTTGTTTCTGTCTGCAGGCTATGACTAAGCAAAATCAAGGCCAGGCACTTAGAATCATAGATTCTTAAGAAGTGAGAGTTGAAGGTATCATTTATTCACCCCACAGACATTTCCCGAGCACTGATCATGTGCAGTCTGTGTTTGAGACCCTGGAGACCACCACCAGGGGCCCTCGTGGCCAGTCTTCAGAGGGACTTCAGGGCCCTAAGAACCCCTGAAAGTGTACATAACACTTGGAATCTGCATCTGTAAAATGTCCTTCCTAGAGAGACACTCTGACAGCAGACTGCCAAAAGGCCAGTGTCTCCAAAATGCTAAGAACCTGTAGTTCAAGTTCACCCCACAACAGGCTTTTTTCAGAGTTGGGGAAACTGAGGCCTAGGACAAGAAAATGACTTGTTCAAGGTCTCACAGCTAGTCAAGGGCAGAGGTGGGCCCCTCCAAATGACCTCTCTATGAGAAGACCCCTTCATCTGTTGGTAGAGGTAGATGGAGAAGGGCCAGCAATCGAGCTTATTCTGTGGGTCTCTGGATTCCAAGAAGCAGCCCCTTCTAAACCCCACCCACACCCCACACACACCCCTCGCCATCTTCCACAACGTTCTCCAGGTCCACCCATCGGAGGCCTGGTTTGGAGCCTCAAGTCAAAAGCAGATAGCCTCTCCCAGGGGTGTATAAACATCTAGTGGGCGTCCAGGGCAGAAGAATGTGGAAATGGATTCTTTTCCCTCGGAGCAGCGGGCATCTCTGCCAAGACGGCTTCAAAGACTCTGTGATGTCTCAGGTCTGTGCCCGGGGCTCTTTGAGTCTCCATCTGTGTCCCCCAGATGCTTTCCCACTGACGGTGACTTCCGCAAGCTCAACAAAGCTGGCTTCTCAAAGCAGCCAGGCTACCACGTGCCCTCTGCACGTGCCTTTGTCCTAGCCCCATGCCTTCCACGCCTTGCAGCCCGCAAGCCAGGGGTTGCCAGCTGTGGGCTGGCCCGTCCTTCAGAAGGGCGTTAATGGAGGAACCTATGGGAGATTCTATGTGGAGACAAGTGATTTGAGTTTGAGGGGGGGGCACAGGGGAGCTAATTAGAAAGACCAGCTGTGCTAAATAGATATTTGTTTGATCTTTTTTAGAGAACTAAATCTTAGAAAAACAGAAAAAAGTAAAAGTGTTCCTCAGTAAGCATAGCCACAAGAGTCAGAAGGCCTGTTTTGAGTCCTGGTTCTGCCATCTATTGGCTGTGTGACCCTGGGCACATTTCTCAAAGCCTCTATAACATGAATCTGCAGACTGCAGGGCTCCCCAGGACAGGGGTGCTGAGAGGAATCAGTGAGATCGTGTACAGGCAGTGCTGCAGAGCTTGGCACATCATAAATACTCAATAATTAGGATGTATGACAATGGAACCAGTGCTGGAGCCAAAACTGGGCCCACACTTGAAAATCAAGGTAGTTCCCACAATAAAGATGTCCTTGAACTTGGCACAGCAGCAGGACTTCGTTCATGCTGCGACTCAGGGGATGAGGTGAGTTACCTGTATGTCCAGTCTGTCTGCCTCAGGGTGGGTCTGTAGATTGGCACAGGGTTTGTACCCCAGGTGAAGGGCAGGAAGAGGGATATAGGCTCTGGAAACCTGGAGGGTACTAGTACACTGCCAGGCAGAGGTGTGAGTGTTCTAGAATGCAGGAAGGCTGTAGCAGGGACAAAAGCACATAGGCAGGCCAGGAAGCCAGAAAACAAGGGCTGAGAGGTCAGGGGGCCACGAAGAGGTGAAATCAGCGCGCCAACGACGAGGTCCGGGCGTACAATTCCAGAGAGGTGGAGGCTGGCTGAAAAGGCAAGCAAGCTTGAATGAGAACGCTTCAGGATCTGAAAGACTTGAGTTAATTGTTGGTTTAAGAATAGATGATGAAAGTGAGGGAGAAATGAGCAAGAGAAAGCCAGATGGATGGAACAAATCTAGGCAGGAGAATGAGAGGGACCACTTGGTTAGGTGGACTTACTTTTGGAAAGAAGGAAATGTTCCTCTTCCAAAAAGGAGGGTGAAGGTGTAGAGAAACAGTGAGGTAGAGAAGAGAGAAGTTGATGGAGCCTGTATCTGGTGGCCTCAGTCGCAGAGGAGGAGGAGACAAAGGCATCTGGTGGGGAGGGTGGGGCCCATGAGGCAAAGGCTTAAGGAAAAGTGTCAAATAGTGCCTGGGGAATTTGGTAGGAAGCCAACTGAAGATGAATCCCTCCTGTGTAGTGACTTCAGCACGTCTGGAATGCACCTAGCCAGGCTGCCTCATAAGGAAACTGAAAGTTGTCTATACCCGCAGCCTCAAATAGCAAAACCAAGCTCATCCTCCCCTGCTCCAGCTGATACAAAGCGCCCCCACCTACTGTCCCCACTTCCTACCACAAACCCTCCCCTCCACACCCACTCCCCTCTGCAGACCCTACTCTCAGAGGCCTCCCAGGCAACCTGGAGGCCATGGTCCCTTCTCTCAGTTCTCATTCTTGTTGCCGTCCCTAGAGAATAAATATCTTCTTTTCTTCTCCCTTACCCTTCTCTTACTCTCACTCCCTTTCTCTGATGTCTTCAATGTTTTTTTAGACCAGTGTTTCTCACAAGTGCAGCAAATCGCCTAGGGAATTTTGGTAAAAGGCATATCTTAATTCTGGAAGTCCTGAGAATCTACATTTGTAACAAGCTTCCAGGTGATGCTGTTGTAGCAGGCTCTTGTGCCAGTTCCATGACACTTTTCTAATTTTTCCCTCATTACAGTTAACATCGCTGCTGTTTCTCCCACCGTATTTTGAGCTAGTTGATGGTGGCATTGGTATCTTTGTACCTCTCTTTATTCTCCCAAGTGCTGGTGCATTGTCTTGTTGCTGGTGCCCAGTAAATACCTGGGACTCATGACATATGCTGGAAATATCTACCTTGTGTTAGGGCTTTTTTCCTCCCACATTTTTTGTTTATTACTATCTCATTTCACTTCACCTGAAACCTGTCACCTCAGCCCTGGGCTCAATGTGTCACTGGAAGGAATCTCCATACTAAAACGTTAACTTGAACTATTACTTATCTCAAGAATATTTGAAAGAGGACTATCCCTTTAGAGGTCAATGTCTAACATACGATATACCAATCATCTATGCAGTGTTTCTCATGTTCCTCTAGGTAATTAATTTCGTAGTGTCTTGCTGAGTAACAACTCTCCTGACAATATCTGAAGCATCGGAAAAGCATTCCTACCACAGAATGTTATTTAGAATTTTCAGAAACTGAAAACCCCTTACTATCAGAATGGTATGTGTTAGAAAGTGTTAAGTCGCTCAGTCATGTCTGACTCTTTGCGACCCCATGGACTGTAGCCCTCCAGGCTACTCTGTCCATGGAATTCTCCAGGCAAGAACACTGGAGTGGGTTGCCATGGCCTCCTCCAGGGGATCTTCCCAAGCCAGGGGTCGAATCCAGGTCTCCTGCTTTGCAGGTGGATTCTTTACTGTCTGAGCCATCAGGGAAACCCATGAATAATGGAGTGGGTAGCTATCCCTTCTCTCTTCCTGACCCAGGAGTCAAACCGAGGGCTCCTCCATGCAGGTGGATTCTGACCAGCTGGGCTACCCAGGAAGCCCTCAGAATGGTATAGGTACTTACAATTCTGCTTTTGCCTTTGCTTCTGAATAACCTCCCACTCATCTCCTACCCTGGAGGGGGAATTTGGTGATTCAGGCTTCACACCTTCCCACCTTCCCCCACTCCTGGAACTTCACTGAGCATGCTGAGTTTAGTTCTGTCCACGGTCCACATGGCATCATGTAATCTGCTCAGTCTTGGAAAATGGCAACAACAAAATCCCTTCTAAATCTTCCCGGTGAAATTCCCACCTGTGTCCCACCCGTGCTTCTCCTGAGGGTTTGTGCTGCTTTCTGCTCCAGTTGCTGCTTTTGAGAATTGATAGACCCTGTGGTCAAAGCATGAGCTTCCCAGGTGGTGCTAGTGGTAAAAAAAAAACCCACCTGCCGGTGCAGGAGACGTAAAAGACACGGGTTCAGTTCCTGGGTTGGGAAGATCTCCTGTTGGAGGGCATGACAACTCACTTCAGAGAATCCCACAGACAGAAGAGCCTCAAAGGCGGCAGTCCACAGGGCTAGGGCTTGACAGAGCTGGACATGACTGAAGCAACTTGACATGCATGCACGTAATCAACGCATAGGCAGTGCTCCACCTATGACTCCCCTTCAGCCAATTCTGATGCTGCTGGAAAGGGAGGGCGCAATCAGTGCATTTTACAGAGGAGGTCACTTATTTTAGCTTCCTTTATCATCTGAAATATGGCTTGCTGGAAGGATATTGCTGACCCTCTGTGAGCCTCTTTCATCCTAAGTGTCTCTCTGCCCTCTCAGTCCTCCAGCTTATGCTTCTCTCTGTGGTGCATGCTTCCAGTGACTGTAAGGGAATAGAGGAACTGGATTCTCAAAAGGGATTCCAAGACCTTTAGCACTTAAGCAGTGAAGACATGTTTGAACAGAGGGGTCTTCTCAGGCCCTCGAACCCACTCTGTGCAGCCAGCCCTTCCCCATGTGTATGTGCTGTTGTTTCAGTCGTGTCCGGCTCTTGGTGACCCTACGGACTGTAGCCTACTAGGTTCCTCTGTCCTTGGGATCTTCCAGGCAAGAATAACTGGAGTGGCTTGCCACGCCCTCCTCCTGGGGATCTTTCCAACGCAGGGATCGAACCCGCATCTTTTAGGTCTACTGCATTGGCAAGTGGATTTTTTTACCACTAGCACAGGAAGCCCAGTCATTCCCTACACCTGTGCCTAAATTGCACTCTGACCAGAGGAGGCCATCTCATTGGATGAATCGTAACTTTGGGGTCTACTAGTCACAGTAGCATCATGTAGGCACAACGAAATTTCTGACTGTGGCTCTTTCTCAGACCACTTAGAGTTTCCCACCTTGAACCACTGATGTTTAGAGCTGAATGTGATGTAGTATGTGGGGCAATTTGCCAATAGAATATCATAGATTGAGACAGGGAAGCTTTCAGAACTCTGTTCTTCAAAGAGTTCTTGCTAATCATCTCAACCTTTCAATGTCCACCTTAGTTTTTATTCCATTTACTTTAATGACCATTTGCCCTTAACACAAAACACATGAGTCTTTGTCCATCAATATCACGTTTTATGTGATGGGGGAGGCTGCCACTCAGCCATTTAAAAGGACCTGCCATTAAAAAGGACATGTTCAGGGTGTGGCCAAAGGCTCATCTGAAACCCTAGAAATTGTAGGTGGAAAGTATTTCACGGGTTGTTTGAGCAAGGCTGCCTGGGGGAATTATAAGACTCCAGAGCAATACATATCATGTAGGCTGTTTCAGAAATTAACTGAATGGGAAAATAGATGCCATCTGACTTGCTTAAGTGTAAGGACAGGGAGCATATGGCCCAAATTTGGCTTCAATTTCGCTTTGAAGTTAATGGGCGTGGCAAGTGCTTATCTAATTGTGACACTTGGACCAGTATATTTTGCACATTCAGGATTTTGTTAATGAGACACAATGATTATTTATGTTCTGCGCTCTTCCCCACAGACTGCAAAAATACCCTTTGCTCAACTCTGTCTAATCATTGCATGTGTCAACAGTCAAAGGTAATGACAAAAGATAAGTTTATGGAGCAATAACCGTGTTAGTTGGTATAAAAGAGCTATTCCTGGAAAAAAGATTTAAGTAATCGTGAACTTCAGTCTGACTGAGAGGGCCTCAGTAGCTTGGTGATCCTAACATAACCATCTTTGGTCAGGTTGGTAGTCAATGTAGAAGTGAGGGGTAGGTGGGAAGGCGCAGTTGATGGTTGTTTAACATATAGAACATGAGTCTCATGTTATTTCTTTCAAGGTCAAGTTTAAATTTATAAGTCTGTTGTCTCTGTCCACCATAACACTCACTGGTCACTTTCTAAATCACAGTCTATTTATTAAACACTTACCAAATACATACTAAATTCTAGCTGCTGGTACCCTGGAGAGTCAAAAATAAGTGTGACCGAGCTTTAGGAGTCTCTAACGCTGAATCCCTTCACCACAGCTCACCTGGAATGTGATTCACAAACTTACTCGTGGACTCATCACTGTCGCTTTTAACATAGGGATGCCTGGATCTCTCCCCAGATACGTCAAATAAAACCCTCTGGGACTGGGCTCCCAAAGCTGTGTATGTCACAGATTCTCAAGGCAATTCTTTTTTTTCCCCCAAGACAATTCTCCTGCTACTGTCTCTGCAAGAGTCTACAGATCTGAGTTTGGGGACTAGTCACGTATTTTGCTTATTTGTTACACAATGTTATTATATATATTTTCTTGATTGTCTTATATGTCAAGCTCATACAACCCAATTTAAAATTATTTGAAGAACCATGACTTCTAATCTTCTCTAAGTCAATCATAATATTGTGTTCAGACCATTAATAAATCAGCATTTTTTAGCCCTGAGTGCATTCTAGAATTTTTTGGAGCTTTTTTTTTTTTTTTTTTTTTTTTTTAAATGCTGAAGCCAGTCACTACATACCCATTAAGTTAGAAACTCTAGACACTGAGTCCTGGGTACTGACATTAAAACATTTCTCCAATTGATCCTAATATGAATCCAGGTTAGAGGCCCACTGGAATAAATCCTTGCTGTTGATGACAATGAGCGTGATGAATCCTTATCTTCCTGGAACCAGCATGCACCTTTTGATAATTCCCTCCATTTGTATGACTATCTTGAGTGTTCAGAGTGCTTTCATCTTTCCACATGAATCTTGTAAACTCCCGAAAGAGGCCTGAGAGATGTTCTATGCCAGATGTCAGCAAGTGCTTCCTATAAAGGACTAGACAGTAAATACTTTAGGCTTTGTGAACCATGTGTCACAACTATTCTGCCATAAAATGAAAGCAGCCATAGGCAATATATATATGAGCAGGCATGGGTGTGTTCCAATAAGCATCATTTCCAAAACAGGTTGGAGCTGGATTTGTTCCTCAGGCTGTTATTTGCTAATCCCTGATCTACACCAACACTCTTATTTTACAGACGAGGAAATTGAGGTCCAGTCATTGACGTGATTTGACTCAGATCTTACAGTTAGAAAAAGGCAAAAATAAGCCTGAAGTTCAGGTGGTGTTGTTTAGTTACTGCGTTGTGTCTGACACTTTCGTGACTCCATGGACTATAAAGCCTCCTAGGCTCCTCTGTTCATGGGGGTTTTTCCAAACAAGAATATGGGAGTGGATAGCCATTTCCCTCTCTGGGGGATCTCCCCGACCCAGGGGTCAAAGCTGAGGCTCCTGCCACATCTTTTGCATTCACAGGTGGATTCTTTACCACTGAACTGCCTGGGAAGCCCCAAAGTTCAGATAGTGAGGCTTAAAAAAAAAGGCAAACAAACCCAAATGATGATCCACAATCAGTGAAGAGTGTTTTTCAAAGATTTTCTCATCTCTGCCTTCTATGTTTGTATGGACTTACTGTGTAATGGTGGCTGCATGCGTGTTTATTCCTCTACTCTGGCTGCAAGCTTCTAGAAACTAGAGCCTGAACTTGTTCTGTGCTGTGTTCCCAGGGTCCTGGGACAAAGTAGCACCCAGTGCCTGTCAGTGAATTGAGTCTATCAGAGCCGTGCATTTGGAGCTCAGTTTCATGTGTTTATTTTCAAGACATCCTGATCCTGGCTGGCTCATCAACTTCCTTGACTAACTTTTGTTGATATCTAGCTTACTAGGCTTGTGCTCTTTGTAACTTCCAATAACATTTGCATAATGACAGAAAAAGTCTTGAGGTAGTCACAGTAGATAAAGCAAAGGTCAAGAGTACAATTGCTTTGAAAAAGTCCACCTTCATGTTTTGCCAAAAAATGGTAAGGAACCAATGTGAGCACTATTCTCCCTGATATTGTTTGCTGTTCACTTTTTTTCCTCTGTCCAGGCATGTGGGGCAGTATGTTTCTCTCACACGTTACATCCAGAACTGCCTTCCCACCCCCAGTGCCCCAAACCACTGTGCCGACTCCCCAGCTTAACCTTGAGAGGCACTGTTTACAGTTGGATGAACCTGGGACTCTCCCTTCTTGATTTAAGCTTAGCAAATGGACAAGAAGAACCAGCAGAACCTGTACAGCAATTTCAGTCTATAAACAAGCAGTCCAAAGGGAATGAAGGTAGGTATTACTTTATGACTGCAATTATTGTCTTCTCTCCCAAGGTTGTCAACACACCAGGCTGAGCAGTGGCTTGAGAAAGTTGCTCACTTCCCAGGCAGGTTTGCTGGTTGGCGTAACACCATCCGAGGTGTTTGGTTAATTCAGGTGCAGTGGGCTATTATCTTATCTCCTTTACTTTATCAAAGCATATATTTTTCAGACACATATACGTGTTCCTTCACACACACAGACACACAGACACACACACACAGAGTTGCTAATGTTGCAGTACAGAAAAAGAGCAAGACAGAACGTTATGGTCTTACAAAGGCAAAAAACTTTAAAAAGTTAATTCATACTGGGGAAGAGTGGGTCAAATGCTTGGGAAATAAATGAAGGTGATTTAGCCATCAATACAAGGTGTGGCTCTGCTGCTGCTGCTGCTGCTGCTGCTAAGTCACTTCAGTCGTGTCCGACTCTGTGTGACCCCATAGACGGCAGCCCACCAGGCTCCCCCATCCCTGGGATTCTCCAGGCAAGAATACTGGAGTGGGTTGCCATTTCCTTCTCCAATGCATGAAAGAGAAAAGTGAAAGTGAAGTCGCTCAGTCTGTCCGACTGTTAGCGACCCCATGGACTGCAGCCCACCAGGCTCCTCCATCCATTGGATTTTCCAGGCAAGAGTACTGGGGTGGGGTGCCATTGCCTTCCCCGAGGTGTGGCTCTAATGTCATATAATTTGCAAAGCCTCTGTACAGAACCATGTTATTTGACTTTTAAATTCTGTACCCTGATAAATAGTTTGAGAGAGATAAAAAAAATAGATGACATGGTTCCTGACATCTACTAGTTGACAATTATTTGAGGAGAAAGAACAGTGCATGTATATGTCATTGAATGAATGAAGGATTGAGGTACACATGTGAAAAATGATAAAGACTCCCTGTGAATGAAATAGGTGATACCTTTTATATGAATTCAGAGGGCAGGATTTTTCTGTGTGGAATGGAATGGCTAGGAGATGGTATTTACATTAGGTCTTGAAAGATGATTTGGATAGTAGAGGGCAGGTGAAGACCATGCCAAGCTGGATGGTGAATCAGCAGGCGCATAAGTGAAGTGTGCAGTCTGTTTGGGGTAGTGCACTTCATGATGGTGCCTTGGTTGCAGGGTAAAGTGGAAGTGACTGAGGGAAACTAATAATGCCGTGGTAAAGTCTGTGGGCTTGGGTTCAAATCCTAGCTCTGCCATGCTTCATCTATAACTTGAGAATAGTGGTTTAATCTTCCTAAACCTCAGGTTTTTATTCTATAAAACTGGCTGATAAAAATGTCCATCTCATGAGTTATTTTGCAGATTAAATGAAATTATCCATGTTGAACTGTGCAGTGCTTGGCACATAATAACCACTCCATCAATAATAACTATTAAATTATGGCAGAGCCTGAAGGTCAAAGGGAATTATAATTTCCCAGACAAGTTGGTATTCTCCTTTTTAGACATCTGCTGTGACCTAAAAATCTCTTCTCAGACTGCCACTTCTTTTCATTCTTGTCTGTGATCCAAGCAAGGTCATTCCCATCGTGGAGAGCTGCTCCAGGAGCTCTTGGTAGGACTCAGACTAAACACCATGAGTCAGGACTTTGAAGCACTAATCTGACTGCTGTGACTGACGTGTTCTCTGGGCCTTTGACTATCTAAATTCAACATCTATAAAATGGCCTTTGATGCTGATATAGGGAGTGAGTCAATATCACCCCACCACCATCTTCCACTCCCTGAAAGGTATAAAATCCTAAGTAAGAATAATATTTCTCTTTGTGTACTTTGTTGCATGTGTGCTAAGCCTCAACAAGGAATTGAGAAAGAAAAAAATAGTAAGCTAGGGTGGGAGTATTCAAAAGAACCCATATGATGTCCCCTTAAAGAAGAGGTTTATAAAGGAGGAAACTGAAGCCCAAATCATGGCAACCCACTCAAGTATTCTTGCCAGAACAATCCCATGGAAAGAGGAATCTGGTGAGTTACTGTCCATGAGGTCACAAAAAGTCAGACTCAAAGAAAGCGACCTAGCACACACGCTCAAAGCCCAAATGATAAATCTAACATGCTCAGGGTCACACCAAGCAGGAGATCTCCTGATGCAAGTGGGAGGGCTCCTTGTTTTTCCTACTAATCCTACTTGCTGATTTATAGACGTGTCGGCTGCTTTATTTTCCCAATAATTAGGACCTTCCGTTAGGACTGAGAGTAACTCGCATTATGGGGTCCAGAAAGAATTATGCCAAGGAAAGATTATACCTGGAACATTTGTTATGCAAAGTGCTGCCTTCCTAAGTAGAGAGATACCACAGTGTTCCCTCCCTGGAACTGCCAGTGTGTCCCAATTGCCAGAGCATCTCCACCAGCCTACAGACACGGGCTGCTCCCTTGATGGGCTTGTTGGGGCTGTTTGATGCCATGAAATACCATTTAGGAGACAGTCTTCAATGTCTTTTTGTTGTTGATCCTTAGCCTTCATGGAGCCTGAGCCTCTGAGGGGTTTGCTTTCAGGCCATGTGCCCAGAAAGGGTTTCTCCATCTGGATCTGTCCATTGCTGGTTGCTAGGGCCAGGGTGTGCTGGTTACCGCTGTGTTTCCCAGCAATGCCAGCAGGGTCTTTTTCTTCCTCTCGGTGCCTCCAAAGCAGTTCCTCTGGGGTAGCTTTGTGTGTGCTGCTGCCTGGGCCTGAATGGTGAATGGCCTGGGGATGTGTGCATCCTGCCCTTGCCCCTCGTGTGTGAGTCTTTGGGAATCTGACTTCCGGGGCAGTCGCAGTTTGGCTACACCCCAGGGCATCCTCTTCAGAGTTGGCTATTTCTCCTGTGCTGTCTGGAGAGCCTGGAAAGGTCCCTTGGGAAGCTTATCAGATGGTCTGAGGAGAATAGTTTCTCAGAGTCAAATTGCCATTTTCAGCATCATCTTTGCTATTGGGTTTCTCTTATAAGAAAGACATAAAAGATAAACAGACTCTTTTCCAAAGAAGTATGGACTTTGATCATGATCGTTGCCAGGCGCTTCACTGTGTAAACACCTCTCCTCCCGCAGTCATGTGGCAGCCTCTCTGCTTTGAACTTGGGTGAGACCAGGTGGCTTTATTGATATAATCTTCCCCATCCCCTCTCATCCTTGACTTCTCACCCTCTGCTCTCCCTTGACCTTTCGGATTCCCAGAGGGTGCTATGGCAGTGCCCTCAAGAATAGGTTGAGCCAGATAAGTTTCTGAAGGTATCTGGACATCTAAAGACTCCTGGCAGTCACAGTGACCACATCGTGGTCAACAGTTTCCAAGAGAGACGACTCAGGCCTGAGGTCCAGGAAAACTTGACACAATAATAACCATTAGCAAGTACCGAGCAGCTGCTCTTTATCAGGCCAGAGATCAGAAGTATATAGGAGTTGCATTAATATTATTTGATGTTCACAACATTCCAAGAAAATTATTTCTTCTATTATTCCCATTTTATAGATGATAACATTGAAGCTCTAAAAGCTTAAATGAGTTGACTGAAAGCACATCCATTGTGGTTAGTGTTGGTTAATCCATAGTTAGTGATGGGGTCAAAATTTGGTCTCCAGGGCTGTCAGACCCAGAGGCCATACCCTTAACCACTGTGTTATGCTGATTTAGTTCTGGTGCGTGGTGGCTATTGCCAGTTTTAAGAATAAACTATATCTAGATATAAATAAAGCACAAATATTCCTTTCAAACTCCAAAGGACAAGAGGTCATCCTCGTGACTTTGATAGGAGGCATAAGACAGGTTGTGGAGTGTTTTGGGTAATTCTAGGTATCTGAACACCTGTTCAGCTATTCTGGGATTCAGTGGTGGGGGTGAGGGGAACATGGGGAGGGTGAGGTCATTATTGCAAAAGCCATTTCCTGAGAGCGCGACTTCAGGAAATGCTGGAGCATTAAAAATACCACTTGTGTGGGAGCGTGGTAGAAGCATGACTCATATTCGGCAATTGTGTCCATAGGTCACAAAGGATTTGGGGAACACAGGGGATATTCATACAAGATTGTGCCTGTAGGCGGTTCATTATGAAATTTTTAGTAGGTTGAGCAGCATGGTCAAATTTCAAGAAGAGTGACATTTAAGAGTCTCCATGAAAACAGTGTGACTTGACTCATCCATTTATACATTGATTCACAAACCTCAATCGTCCACCTACTCCATGCAAGGCCTTGTGCTGGGTGTCTTGAGGGGGAGCGTAAGAGAAGTCAGCATGAGCCCAGCTCTCAGGCAAAGAGCTTATGAATTGGTAGCAGTGAAACAAGATGCTTTCTTTAACTCTTTCTTTGCTCCTTGAAGCCTTGATGAAAGGAAACTAGTCCTTAAAGGAAATAATTTTACATTATTTTCCAACCTAAACTTCAAAAACTAGGTCTGGTAGCTCCTAGGCCTTCTGAACAGGATGTGATTGTGAAGAGGAAAGAATCAGGAGTTTGGCATGGTTTATACACCTTTAATCACTTTAGGGTGAGTCAGGGCAGAAAGGATAGGAATTGTTCATTGCTTATTTGAAGTGTGCCCAGAGAATTCTTCTTGCTTTAATAGTTTAAAATTATACTTTATATAAACTTTGAGACATAGTAGAGTACAATAATATAGTGATGACCCGTGAAACTATATCCCTACGTAAGTACCAGCATGGTATCAATAATTTGCATCTCCCTGCGTGCTCCTCCTCTAGCCCCGTGCCCTCCCCTTCGGCTCCCCTCCCAGAGGTAGCCACCACCTTGAGTTGGCATTTGCCCGACAGACTTTGGATATTTCAAGTCTACTAAGCTGTACATGATGCTGTTATATGAAGGAAGACTGGAGAATTCAGAGAAATAGCTTGATGATCAGGGCCTATTTTGCCATTGCTGGTAGATCTGTGACTATGTTGCTCCCATCCAGAGGTTCAGTCTACTCACAGATGCAGTTCCTCTTGAAGGGGCTTCAGAGCACAGGACTGTGAGTATGGGCTGGAAATGTGGGTTATAAGTACCGAAGTCTGGTAGATCAGTCTTCATCTCTAACTTCCGTTGGCATGAACCAGCTGTATGACCTCAGCCTAATAGCATAACCTCTTTGAGCCTCATTGTAAATATGGAGATGAAGGGACTTCCCTGGCAGTCTAGTGGTTAAGAGCTTTTAAATGGTCCACACTAAAAAAAAAAAATCTTTAAAGAAATGGAGCTGAAATGAGAAGTACCTGCATTTCAGTGTGGTGGTAAGAATTAAAGGAATAAATGCAGAAACTGCTTGGTTGCTGCTGCTGCTAAGTCGCTTCAGTTGTGTCCGACTCTGTGCGACCCCATAGACGGCAGCCCATCAGGCTCCACCATCCCAGGGATTCTCCAGGCAAGAACACTGGAGTGGGTTGCCATTTCCTTCTCCAATGCATGAAAGTGAAAAGTGAAAGTGAAGTTGCTCAGTTGTGTCTGACTCTTAGCGACGCCATGGACTGCAGCCCACCAGGCTCCTCCGTCCATGGGATTTTCCAGGCAAAAGTACTGGAGAGGGGTGCCATTGCCTTCTCCGAACTGCTTGGTTAGTACTCAATTAAAGGTAGTCAGAGTTTCAATTCAGCTCAAAGGAAACCTAAATGATTCCTTGAAATACCGTACAGTGTGCTGGTTATTGTTAAGGAAATATACAGAATCTAAATTTGGTCATCTGTATTATTTCTCCTTTTGCTTTTTAGTTTTTCTCTTTTTTAATGGTCTTTCTCTCACCGTCTACCATTGGATCTTAACATGTTTGCCAATGTTTCATATAGGTCATCAAGAGAAAAATAACTTAAAATTGTAAATGTTTTTTTTAGTCAAGATGTGATATGATAGAATGTTAGGTTAAAAGTATGACACTTTTAGTGAGCAAAATTAATACAGACAAAGGAGTTCCCTGAAAGTCTAGCAGTTAGGGCTCTGTTTCCACTGCAGGAAGCATGGGTTTGATCCCTGGTTGGGGAGCTAAGATGCTGCAAACTGTGTGGTGTGGCCAAAAAACAAAGAAACAACAACAACAAAAACCCTAATGCAAACTTAATGTAACCATAGGAACTGATTTTTAATCATTTCTATGTTGGTGGCATTGGATTAGCAAAATTTTGATGGTTTAATGAATTCAATTAACTTTTTCAATTATGTTAATCTTTAAAATTTATAGGTAGCAGTGCATGAAAGTAAAACAATTATTTAAAAAGCCTTTTTATCTGTTCCCTAGCAAGCCAAGCTTTTCTTGCTTTTAGAAACATTTTGGTTTGGAATAATATGTGTATACCTGTTGTGCCTGTGTGCATGCGTGCTCAGTTGCTTTAGTTGTGTCTGATTCTTTGTGACCTTAAGGACTGCAGCCCGCCAGGCTCCTCTGTNAGCTTTTCTTGCTTTTAGAAACATTTTGGTTTGGAATAATATGTGTATACCTGTTGTGCCTGTGTGCATGCTTGCTCAGTTGCTTTAGTTGTGTCTGATTCTTTGTGACCTTAAGGACTGCAGCCCGCCAGGCTCCTCTGTTCGTGGGATTCTCCAACCAAGAATACTGGAGTAGGTTGCCATGCTCTCCTCCAGGAGATCCAGCTTCCCGACCCAGGGATTGAACCAGCATCTCCTAAGTCTCTTGCATTGAGGGCAGAGTCTTTACCTCTGAGCCATAGGGGAAGCCCACATACATGTCTGTGCTGTGTGCTGTGCTTAGTTGCTCAATCATGTCCAGCTCTTTGCGACACCATGGGCTGTAGCCCACCAGGCTTCTCTGTCCATGGAGATTCTCCAGGCAAGAATACTGGAGTGGGTTGCCATGCCTTCCTCCAGGGGATTTTCCCAAGCCAGGGATTGAACCCAGGTCTCCAACATCACAGGCAGATTCTTTACCATCTGAGCCCCTAGGGAAGTCCATGAATACTGGAGTGACTAGCCTGTCCCTTNCTGTAGCCCACCAGGCTTCTCTGTCCATGGAGATTCTCCAGGCAAGAATACTGGAGTGGGTTGCCATGCCTTCCTCCAGGGGATTTTCCCAAGCCAGGGATTGAACCCAGGTCTCCAACATCACAGGCAGATTCTTTACCATCTGAGCCCCTAGGGAAGTCCATGAATACTGGAGTGACTAGCCTGTCCCTTCTTCAGGGGATCTTTCTGACCCAAGAATCGAACCCAGGTCTCCTGCGTTGCAGCAGGATTCTCTAACCAGCTGAGCTACCAGGGAAGGCCATATGCATGTCTGCTGCTGCTGCTGCTGCTAAGTCACTTCAGTAGGCATGCCTCCCTCTGTATATATGTCTACCTATGTGTATATATACATGTATATATATGCATATATATAGGTCTACCTATATATACATATCTACTTATGTATATATAAACATGTATATATGTTTGTATGTGTATTTACTCAGTTTTTCACATCCCTTTTGCTGGATTTGACAAAGAATGTGATTTTCAATTGTGAATTGTTATCTATGAAATACTTGGGAAAAAATTTTAGAGACCTTTTGGAATTAACTGAGCTTATTCATAAACAAAATATTCAGCAAATATTTACTGCATAGGTATTATGAAGTGTAATTTTAGGGGCTAGAGATGACTTATAAATTCCAGGAGATATGAAACTGAAGATGCCTTCTGTTTTCTTATGTGCTAGCTTCCAAGTTGTATTTTAATCACAAAGTCACAAATACATTTAAGAACTATCTATTTGAATACCCATTTATAATAGAAACACTAGAAATTTAGGAACAGAATAATGGGTTTCCTTAATAAATATATAGAATATAAAGAACAGATGGGATTGAAATGTATTGTGTCTACCTTATGTATCAGTGCACTTTACATATAACATCTCAGTTATTTCTATGGCTGTAAGAGATAAATATTTATATCAACTTATTGATAAAGAAACTGAGAGACTGTGGATTTGTTATGGATTCCAAACTAAGAGAGACACCATCAGTATAGAGCAAACTTCAAGTCTTGTTCCAAAGTCTCCTTTCCCCTGTTAGAAACTTCCCTGTTTAAATCAGTTAAAAAAAAAAGACAACCTTTCTAATATGTGTTAAATGTTGTTTTGGAGTACAAGTCAGTGCAGAAGATACAAAAATCAGAAGAATTAGTATTTGAAAACAAAATTAAAATGTCATCTTTGCATACTGTGATTGTATACTTTTAAAAACTAAAATCAAAAGTCTAAAAAAAAAACAACTCTAGGCATCAATAAAGCAGAAAGATCAATGCAAAATAAATACGTACAAATCCCAAAGAGCCTTTTCTCTCATGCTAGAATAATGAAGCATCTAAATTATTCGATAATATATATTCTTATTAGGGAGTTGCATGTTTTATTTAATGTAGACAAAAGTGTAAAACTTTACAAATATTAGAAAGATAATATTAGAGAACACCAATGGAGAGATAAGCAATTATCCTTGAAAGTGATGATAAATCAGAAAGACTTCTATTTAATTCAGTCAATTTATAGGTTAGGCATAATCCATCTCAAAGTCTGAATAGGATGTTTTAACTTAATGATGATTATAATTTGTTTCTGCAAAAATACATACATTTTGGAGTACTTACTCTGTGATGGACATTATTCTAAACGTTTTACATAGAATAAGCACTTCACATAAAACAGTATCTTTATTATCCCCATTTTACAAAGAAGGAAACAGAGGCCAATAGAAGTTCAGGTAACTTATCCAAGTTCACATGAGGACTGGTAAATTGCTGAGCCGGGGTTCTGAAGGCCCACGTGCATGCACCACCATGCTCAGCTAAGAGCATTAACTAGCACTTTGCAAAGTGGAACATTAAAGTGGAGCTAGTCTTCCCAAATAAGCATGTGATGGTGGTGGTTTAGTTGCTAAGTCATCTCTGATTCTTGCAGTCCCATGGACTGTAGCCTGCCAGGCTCCTCTGTCTATGGGATTTCCCAGGCAAGAATACTGGAGTGAGTTGCCATTTCCTCTTTCAGGGGATCTTCCCAATCCAGGGATTGAACTCATGTCTCCTGCATTGCAGGTGGATTCTTTACTGCTGAGCCACCAGGGAAGTCCTCAGTGAGCATATAGATAAATGGAATAGCATAGTCCAGAAATAAGCACATTATATAGAGGGATATAATAAATAACAAGGGACATCTTAAATGAACAGTGAATTAATTATATAATCTACATTATTTGAGATTCATAGCTAGCATTTTTTTTTTTGAAAAAAGAAATCAGCTTCCTAGCTCAATTTCATACCTCATGATCAAAATAAGTTTTTCTTTTTTTTTTTCAAAATAAGTTTTGAATGGCTAACATGGTAGGTAAGAGAGAACATAGCAGAACAGATAAGTTATTGCCTGTCAGCTGTATGGAGAAATTATTATTACTGTTATTGTTATTTTTTTACTATGAAGTGACAGAAGAAATCACAAAGGGAAAGACTGACACATTTGGCCACATAAAGACTTGTAAACACATGTACAACGACAAGAACACAATAACTTAGGTCACCAGATGGAAAAGGATCACATCAGACATGACAGAGGTCACCATCTGTGGTGGAAACCCTCAAAGCAGAAGCAGAAGCTGTGGACCGGTTCTTTTCTCCATGCTGAGCTTTGGGAGCAGAGAAGACCCGCTTTCAAGCGGGAGCAGGGCTTGTGTTCTGGGATGCATTTGGGGTGTCCGCATTGGAGGTGGCCTGTGCACAGGGAGAAGAAGGCTGATCTGTGGCTTGGTGAGCTCTGGCAAGGCTCTGGGGAGCTGGTGGATTGGAGTGGTCCTTGGGTAGGAGAGAAGGTGGCCACCCAGAAATTTTGTATCTAGGAAGGTCTTTGACTCCAGAGGAAGAAAAGAAGGAAAAACTGAGAGGATATGGTCTGGAGGTGGAATGAATCAGGAGAGCCAGCCTAGAAAATCCACCTCACTGGCAAGGAGAGTAACTGCTTTCGTGGGCAGAGAAGATGGTGGATCAGTGTTTCCCATTGTTTCTCCACTGGAAAATGGAAAGTCTGTAAGCAGGAGAAACAGGACGCCATGGGAGGTGGATTTTTCTTAGCTCTAAGTGAATTCTTTATGTGGTGATGACAGGACAGTGATTTCTAAGGACAATCCCAGGACTCACAAGGCCACGTGGGAACTTGGAGGGAAATAGAAGCTCTGAGGCATCTCATGAGCTTTCCCATCAAGAACTCATTTAATACATGGAAAAAAAAAAGACACGAATAAGCAATTCATACAACATCAATGACAGCCAACTAAGAAACAGAACGCAGATCACCTTCACGAGTACCCAAGCACGTGAAGCTGATACAGCACTTCAGGAAAATGACTTTTTGGCTGATAAACCAGCCTCCTTCTGCTAAATCTAAGCTGAGAGCTGACAGAGAGTTTTGGATTTTATTTGCTGCTCTGCTACACCTCTAAGAGTAATTAGTCAGAGTAGATACTCAATAAATATTTGTTAAATGTAAAAGGCAACACTTAGCTGCCCTGTTTGTGGCAAAAGCTTGATAATTCAAACATTGCTGTTGACATGCTAAATTGGTTCAGCATTTGGGAAAAATAAGGAAACAAGGTCGTGTTTCATTGTGCATATGCCAAGTTCAAATCTTTTGAGTCCATCAATGTACTCTTGGGAATTTGTTCTAAGAAAATAGTTGAACCTTAAAGCAAAGCAAAGCTATACACGTGAACTTCTACAATACCAGGGAAAGAAAATAGAAACAGAGGTTAACAAACCTTACAGATTGTATAAATAATGTTATTTAACTATTTAAAATGACATTTAAGAAGACATAGACATCTCCATAGAGGTGTAGAGAAGGATTTCATAATGGTAAATGAATAAAGCAAAATATAGAGGGGCCTTCCTGCAGCCTCCAATGCCCTTTATGGAAGTACGTCTTCCTGCCCCTCTGAATCTGGCGACTGTAGGTGCAGACCCTGTAGACGCCTGATAAAGCTTCCAGTGTTACATGATGCCACCGTTGCCCAGCAAGTGTGCCTGCTGCTGTTGTGACACTAGATGTGATGTGCTTTCACTTTAGTGTTACGTCTCCTACATTGAGGTCCCCAAACTGTACAACCTTATCTTCTCAAGGAGATCCAACCAGTCCATCCTAAAGGAAATCAGTTGGAAGGACTGATGCTGGAGCTGAAACTCCAATACTTTGGCCACCTGATGTGAAGGGCTGACTCATTAGAAAAGACCCTGATGCTGGGAGGGATTGAAGGCAGGAGGAGAAGGAGACAACAGAGGATGAGATGGTTGGATGGCATCACCTACTCAATGGACATGAGTTTGGGTGAACTCCGGGAGTTGGCGATGGACAGGGAGGCCTGGCGTGCTGCGATTCATGAGGTCGCAAAGAGTCGGACATGACTGAGGGACTGAACTGAACTGATCTTCTCAACTGGGTCAAAAATATTAAATGGTAAAAATGTTATGTTGATCTTTGTCCTTATGCTGTGTTCCAAATCATCCTCCCAACACTGTTTGACCAAAAGTATGTGTCCAGTTCTAACTTGTTTAAGTAGATTTCCTTTGAAAACCCTGCAGTTTCTTATGCAAATCAGCCCACTGGGTCTGACTCTCTGCATGCCTGTGCATGCCCGAACCCGACAGTGACAAGAACTACTTAGGCGCAAATTATGACCTGCTGATGTGAAAAGAATTTTTTGTTAAGTGCTGAGATGTGATGATTGCTCTTATTTGAACAATGTTTTTATATTTTATACAAAATATGATGTAATATGTAAAATCTATTATAAAATACAGGAAAATGAAAATCAGTTTTCATTAGCGAAAATCAATCACTGATATCTGTTCATTTCTTGACAGTTCTTGAGTTACTCCTTTGTGTGTTATTCTTTCTTTTTTATTTAATTAAAAAAGTTCTAATATAAGGTCTGTTTGAAGCCATTGCAGTGTTTATATATAAAAAGTTGATAATCTTATTCTGTCCAATCCATTTTTCCTCCTCTGAAAAACAAATCTTAGTAGTTTGACTGACGTATAGGTTTTCTCACATTGCTCTTTTTCTTCCTGTTTATACAAGTCTAAATTCACATCCTCATATATGGAGAAGCTGTGTGTGTGTTGGAATCACCCTATACACATGAATTTGTTTTTTTCACTTACGAACTCATCTGGACATCTCTTCTGCTCATCTAATATGGATCCCACCAATTATATTTATAGAAGCACAATATTCTGTAGTATAAGTGATTCATAGTTCAATTGACTTAGACTTTTCTATTCTATGAAAAGTCTAAATTTCTAGGCAGGGCCTTAAAGCACTAATGATCACAAACTTCTTGAGAGCAAGTCCATATCTTATCTATTTTCTTATAACAAAGAGTGTAGTACATATGTATGAAAAAGCCAATTTCTGGGGGAAAAAAATCTACCAAATACATGTATTACTTCAGTGTCAGAAGCTAGAATCAATTTTACATGTCTCCTTTGCAATTACTTGAGTAGTTTTCTGATGAATCATAAATAAGAACCATTATTACACTGGATGCCATGAAAAAGGAGGCTCAAATTGAGGAATGAGAATAAAACCTTTTAACAGATACTCAGAAGTGAATTTATTATGCTAATTTTATATCTTGAAGGCTTTGATGCATCTTCTAAATTGCTTCTAAAAGATATTGCTCATGTTTAAAACACTTCAATCTGCAGATTAAAATCTTTAAGCCTGACGTATCATGGTGTCTGCAACTAACTTTCAAATGGTTCAGCAAAAAATTATACATATCATGTGTATATATATGGCACCCCACTCCAGTACTCTTGCCTGGAAAATCCCATGGATGGAGGAGCCTGGTGGGCTTCAGTCCATGGGGTCACTAAGGGTCGGACACGACTGAGCGACTTCACTTTCACTTTTCACTTTCATACATTGGAGAAGGAAATGACAAGCCACTCCAGTGTTCTTGCCTGGAGAATCCCAGGGACAGGGGAGCCTGGTGGGCTGCCGTCTATGGGGTCACATAGAGTCGGACACGACTGAAGTGATTTAGCAGTATATATATATATATGTATATATATAATCACATATGTGTGTATACATAAACACATAGATATACATATGCATATGCAGAGAGAGAAAGCAAATTGGACAAATGTTAACAATTAGTGACTATAAATGAGAGGTACTTGGATATTCATTGTACTATACTTTTACATTTTTTGAAGGTTTGAAAATTAGCAAAAGAAAATATTAGGAAAAAGAATGCCAACAGTGTTTGAAAGCATCAATTTTAAAGCAAATCTCAATAACCCTAATATTAATTTTAATTATTTTTAAATTATTAACAATTTTGAAAAGATCTTTCATGATTTAAAAAAATGGTATACAATTTTAGCTTTTTACTTCTTTAGTTATAAAGATGAGTATTTTTCATATGTTTCCAAGAACTTTAACTTTCCATTTTATGAATGGTCTTTGTCCATGCCTCTGTGGAAGGCTTATTTCTGAAGCGCCTTTTATAAATGATATAAGTATATTGATTTGAAAAATTGAAAGTGAAACTCACTCAGTTGTGTCCAACTCTTTGTGACCCCATGGACTATACAGTCTACGTTTAATTCTCCAAGCCAGAATACTAGAATGGGTAGCCTTTCCCTTCTCCAGGGGATCTTCCCAACCCAGGGATCAAACCCAGGACTCCTGCATTGCAGGGAGATTCTTTGCAAGCTGAGCCACAAGGGAAGGCCAAGAATACTGGAGTGAGTAGCCTATCCCTTCTCCAGGGGATCTTCCNCTAGAATGGGTAGCCTTTCCCTTCTCCAGGGGATCTTCCCAACCCAGGGATCAAACCCAGGACTCCTGCATTGCAGGGAGATTCTTTGCAAGCTGAGCCACAAGGGAAGGCCAAGAATACTGGAGTGAGTAGCCTATCCCTTCTCCAGGGGATCTTCCCTACCCAGGAATTGAACCAGGTTCTCCTGCATTGCAGGTGGATTTTTTACCAACTGAGCTATCAGGGAAGCCCCTATGTATATTGATACTTTGTGGTATATAAACAGATAACTCTCAAACATATGTCATATGAGAATTTTATATATTAAAGTACAATAACCAATGGAAAAGGGAAAATTTGGAAAAGTTGGCAAATTCTCACATACCCATATATAGATTTTTAACATATCTCATAATATCTTAATTACCAAAATTAAGGATATATAATTAAGTTGATTGCAAAAAAAGCATGAAATCTTAAAAACCGTTAAATACAGATAATTATTAGTTGATCTTGGGACTGGGAAAAACTTCGCATAAAAATGATGGCGGAAAGAACAAAGAAAAATCTGGCAATCTATTTCATTATATACAAATCTAAAAAAAAAAAACAAAAAAAAAAACCTGTATGTAGATAAACACCAAAGAATTGAAATCCTTAAAATATCCCCTGGAGAAGGAAATGGCAACCCACTCCAGTATGCTTGCCTGGAAAATCCTATGGACAGAGGAGCCTGGTGGGCTACAGGTCATGGGGTTGCAAAGAGTTGGACATGACTGAGTGACTGAACACACACACACACACACACACACACACACACACAAAAAAAAAAACTGTACATAGACAAACACCAAAGAACTGAGATCCTTAATATAAAGAGCACTCGAAATCAATAAAAATAATAATGTCACAACAGAGAAAAACATTAATAAAACAAAAACCCAGAAGAAAGAAAATTCAAGTCATGAAAGAAGAACTCAAAATGCCTTTAAAACGTTGGAACAGATATTTTAAAATGGACACTGCAGGCCATTTGTTCAGTTAGTTCATGGCAGTTTGTATCAGTGGGATTTAGCTTCAGCTGATGGTGATCCAGAAAACTGGCAATAATACTTTTGGAAATGTTAATGTAATACTCAACTCTCTGTTAGCAAAAGCATGGCAGGCAAGAGGGCAGATTATCCAGCCATATTTGGCATTGGTCAGGCCCTTATTAAAGTAATGCAATCAATATGGAGTTCCACCCTTTAACATGCATGTGGGGAAACTATAGAGGATCTCCTAAGAGGCATGGCCGAAATGATTACAGAGAAAGTCAAACTGATGGGGGAAGATTAAGGGGATTGTATTTATTTAGTCTAGAGAGGAAAAGCTAAATAGCAAATACATAGTTATTTTCAATTATATAAGTATGTGAATAAAAATGATTATCCTGAGGAAAGCTGGATTATTCCATCTGTATGATAGACAATAAGCTAAGAGGAATATGCTTAAATTACACCAAGAGACTCTAATTAACTTTAGGCCTTGCAAAACTTCAGGGCAGACTAACAAAGAAACTAAGGAACCCTTGCCTTTTTATATCTTTCTGAGCAATTTAGACAACTGCCCATCTTGTGGCTTAGTTATAGAATAGCAGGTGGCTGGGTCCTTGATTAGAATTATAGGTTTATAGAATCTTAGAACTGAAAAATAGCTTCAGTAGATTAAAGTTTCTCATTTGTATGTTCTGTAGATTTTTGTTGCCACTCACCAATAGCATATTCAAAGGAGAGAGTAGGATGTAAAGTGTTAAAAGTTACAGTTCTTTCATGGTCAAATGACTGGAGCTTTTTAAAGCATCTACTCTGACAATGTGAACAAATCTTAGTTATCTGGTAGGAAAAAGCCAAACTGTAAATTGGGTTTGGGGGGGATAGTACTGTGATTCTTAAGCTTTTTCCAGGTTAGATAAAAACTAGTATTTATCCCCCCCCAAAATGCAAATAGTTAGCACACAGGTCCCCAAACATATAGGCCAAGGTGGAGGTAGTGTGATATAGTGGTTAAGAGCACAGCAAATGGACTTCCTATATCTGTATTGAAATCCTACCTTTTCTAATTACTAACCTGACAATCTTAAGAATCTTAATTTCTCTATGTCTGTTTCTTCATTTCTAAAATAGGGATGGAGGCTTCCCTTGTGGCTCAACTGGTAAAATAGGGATAACTTTTATATTCTGGAATATTTTGATAAACATCAGTTAAGTAACAAAAGTAAATTAGAAAATATCTTTAAGGAAATGGCTTGACACAAAGCCGATGGTATAGAAAAATTGTAATTAGTAGTAAAATTCATTCAGTAGGTAATGATTCATGTTAGAAAATGAAAAAGAATAAAATGCATTCCTTGCACTTAGTAATTAATAATTACTTTCAATAATTTTTTTCTGTTCTTTATATATGTGTGTATGTGTAAGACTGATGTGAAACTCTTGTGTTCAGGTAGTGATAGATATATGATATTATTGTAGGTCATGGTCAAAATGCTTGTAGTCATTATAGGTTATTACTTTTGATTTTTTTAATCCCTTAAATTTTTTTTTCTAGTGTTATCTATTGGAACATAATATATAGCCCCACCTCATTTCAAGTTATTTTNTGTGTAAGACTGATGTGAAACTCTTGTGTTCAGGTAGTGATAGATATATGATATTATTGTAGGTCATGGTCAAAATGCTTGTAGTCATTATAGGTTATTACTTTTGATTTTTTTAATCCCTTAAATTTTTTTTTCTAGTGTTATCTATTGGAACATAATATATAGCCCCACCTCATTTCAAGTTATTTTGAAATAACATGACACCACCTTGTATGTAAGGCAACAACCTAACAATATACTTCCATCCACCCTCTCAGCCTTGTTGCCATGAACCTTATACTTTTTACTTCTACACATGTTACCAACCCTACAACATATTGCTGTCTTTTTTGCTTTAAATGGTCAATTCAGTTCAGTTCAGTTGCTCAGTCGCGTCTGACTCTTTGCGACCCCATGAATTGCAGCACGCCAGGCCTCCCCGTCCATCACCAACTCCCGGAGTTCACTCAGATTCACATCCATCGAGTCAGTGATGCCATCCAGCCATCTCATCTTCTGTCGTCCCCTTCTCCTCCTGCCCCCAATCCCTCCCAGCATCAGTCTTTTCCAATGAGTCAACTCTTCACATGAGGTGGCCAAAGTACTGAAGTTTCAGCTTTAGCATCAGTCCTTCCAAAGAAATCCCAGGGTTGATCTTCAGAATGGACTGGTTGGATCTCCTTGCAGTCCAAGGGACTCTCAAGAGTCTTCTCCAACACCACACTTCAAAAGCATCAATTCTTCGGCGCTCAGCCTTCTTCNCATGAGGTGGCCAAAGTACTGAAGTTTCAGCTTTAGCATCAGTCCTTCCAAAGAAATCCCAGGGTTGATCTTCAGAATGGACTGGTTGGATCTCCTTGCAGTCCAAGGGACTCTCAAGAGTCTTCTCCAACACCACACTTCAAAAGCATCAATTCTTCGGCGCTCAGCCTTCTTCACAGTCCAACTCTCACATCCATACATGACCACAGGAAAAACCATAGCCTTAACTAGACGGACCTTAGTCGGCAAAGTAATATCTCTGCTTTTGAATATACTATCCAGGTTGGTCATAACTTTTC
This sequence comes from Oreotragus oreotragus, assembly GCA_006410675.1. NCBI lineage: Eukaryota > Metazoa > Chordata > Mammalia > Artiodactyla > Bovidae > Oreotragus > Oreotragus oreotragus. Next base: position 44,347 of record SJYX01009685.1, on the reverse strand, counting down.
TTCCAAGGAGTAAGTGTCTTCTAATTTCATGGCTGCAGTCACCATCTGCAGTGATTTTGGAGCCCAAAAAAATAAAGTCTGACACTGTTTCCACTGTTTCACCATCTATTTCCCATGAAGTGATGGGACTGGATGCCATGATCTTAGTTTTCTGAATGTTGAGCTTTAAGCCAACTTTTTCACTCTCCTCTTTTACTTTCATCAAGAGGCTTTTTAGTTCCTCTTCACTTTCTGCCATAATAAACTTTCCACCAAATAAACTGAGAAAAAGGAAAAAAACCCTCCACATATATTATCTCTGGTATGCTTCAGTATTTCCTGTAGAACTGAGCCTTTGTGCTCCGTGGTCCTCCCTCAACCTAAAGAATTTCCTTTAGCATGCTCTATAGTGAGAGCCTTCCGGCAATAACCTCGTTCACCCTTAACAGTCTAAACACATCTCTCTCTCGTTCCCACAGTTGAAGGACATCTTTCCTGGTTATAAAACTACAGACTGATAATCCCGCTTCCTCAGCACCTCAGAGATGCTATTCCATTGCCATCTGGCCTGCTTTGCTTCTGCTGAAAAGCAAATATCTCTGTCTTTGTTTTTTTGTGTACAATGTCCCCTCTTAACTCATTGCATATGGTTTTCTCTTTATCCTTGGTTTTCAGTAATTAGACCGTAATATACCCCAGTGTTATTTGGATTGTTTTCTTTCTGCTTGAAATTCACTGAGTTTCTTGACTTTTGGAGTGGATATTTTAAATAAAATTCGAAAGTTGTTCAGTCATTGGCCCTTAAAATATTTTCTGTCTCTCCTCTCCTGACATTTCAGTTGTATGTCTATTGGGCCATTTAATTTGATCTCTTAGGTCACTGATCTACTCTGTTCTTTTTTCCTTCCAATCATTTTTGTTTTTTGCTCTGGAAAATCTTTACTGATCTGTTTTAATTCCACTGATGATTTCTTCTGAAGTGTACAGTGCTTTTTGTGTTTGTTTGGATTGTTTGAGAAGCAAATGTAAAGATGGGATTCGATTTCCAAAAGATATGTTGGGAAAATATCTGAAGGATAAAAGATGAAGGAACATAAAAAAAGAGAGAGAGAGAGAACCTTCAGATTGTAAAGTCTGGTGCCTGTGAAGGAGCTGAAAAGGATATGGAAAAATGATTGTATGGGAAATATAGGCTTTGTTATCCAGAAGTAAAAAAGTTTTGCCAGGCTGATGGAAATCTCTCAGTCCAAAGGAACCCATTGGAGAGTTCCTAGAACTCACAGGAAAGGACCTTTTTGCCTCTGTCATTCTCAGCCATTGGCTGGGAGAAGTGCACAGGAAGGCTTGGCTTTTGTATGACTGCCATGAAAGATCCAGAGAACAGTTGTCAGCTCTTAGTCAGCTTTGTTTCACACAGCAGGTCTGAGCAGCACCCAGTTATGATGAACCTAGTGTTGTTAGGTCCGTCTGATTATTTTTAATTTCTAATATTGTGTTTTTAGTGCTATAAATTTCCTTTTGGCTCTTTTTAATGTTTTTGTTTCTTTCCTTAAAACCCCTATCTATTCATTTATTACATTTATTTTTCTTTAATAGATTTGTAATAGCTAAAAATAGTTGTTGTTCTTCAGTCACTAAGTTGTGTCCGACTCTTGGCAACCTCGTGACCTGCAGCACACCAGGCTTCTCCGTCCATCACTGTCTCCCTGAGCTTGCTCAAACTCTTGTCCATTGAGTCAGTGATGCCATCCAACCATCTCACCCTCTGTTGCCCTCTTCTCCTATTGCCCTCCTTTTTCCCAGCATCAGGGTCTTTTTCAAGGAGTCAATTCTCTGTATCAGGTGGCCAAAGTATTGGAGCTTCAGCTTCAGCATCAGTCCTTCCAATAATATTCAGGGTTGATTTCCTTTAGGATTGACTGGTTTGATTTCCTTGCAGTCCTAGGGACTCTCAAGAGTCTTCTCCAGCACCACAGTTTGAAAGCATCAGTTCTTTGGTGCTCAGCCTTCTTTATAGTCCAACTCTCACATCCATACATGACTACTGGAAAAGCTGTAGCTTTGACTACACAGACATTTGTTGGCAAAATGGTGTCTCTGCTTTTTAAAACACTGTCTAGGTTTGACATAACTATTCTTCAAAAAAGCAGGCGTCTTTTAATTTCATGGCTTCAGTCACCTTCTGCATTGATTTTGGAGCCCAAGAAAATGAAATCTGACACTGTTTCCACCTTTTCCCCATCTATTTGCCTCGAAGTGATAGGGCCAAATGCCATGATTTTAGTTTTCTGAATGTTGAGTTTTAAGCCAGCTTTTTCACTCACCTCTTTCACCTTCATCAAGAAGCTCTTTAAGTGTCTCTTCACATTCTGCCATTAAAGTGATATCATCTGCATATCTGAGGTTGTTGATATTTCTCTTGGCAATCTTGATTCCAGCTTGTGATTCATCTAGCCTGGTGTTTCACCTGATGTACTCTGCATATAAGTTAAATAAGCAGGGTAACAATATACCTCCTTGACATACTCTTTTCCTGATCTGTAACCAGTCTGTTGTTCCATGTCTGGATTGAACCGTTGCTTCTTGTCCTGCATACAGATTTCTCAGGTAAAGTGGTCTGGTATTCCCATCTCTTTCGGAATATTTCACAGTTTGTTGTGATCCACAAAGTCAAAGGCCTTAGCATAGTCAATGAAGCAGAAGTAGATGTTTTTTTGAAATTCCCTTACTTTTTCTATGATCCAGCATATGCTGGCAATTTGATCTCTGCTTCCTCTGCCTTTTCTAAATCTAGCTCATACATCTGGAAGTTCTTGGTTCACATACTACTGAGGTCTAACTTGAAGGATTTTGAGCAAAATCTTGCTGGCATGTGAAATGAGTGCAATTGTACAGTAATTTGAACATTCTTTGGTATTGCTTTCCTTTGGGATTGGAATGAAAACTGACCTTTTCCAGTCCTGTGGCCACTGCTGAGTTTTCCATATGTGCTGGCTTAATGAATGGAGAACTTTAACAGCATCATCTTCTTTTAAGATTTGAAATAGCTCAGCTGGAATTCCATCACCTCCACTAGCTTTGTTTGTAGTGATGCTTCCTAAGGCCCCCTTGACTTCTCATTCCAGGATGTCTGGCTCTAGGTGAGTGACCACATCATCATGGTTGACTGGGTCATTAAGAGCTTTTTTGTATAGTTCTTCTTTGTATTCTTGCCACCTTTTTAAAATCTCTTCTGCTTCTGTTGGGTCCTAGCCACTTTTGTCCTTTATTGTGCCTGTCTTTGTATGAAGTGTTCCTTTAGTAACTCCAGTTTTCTTAAAGAGACCTCTAGTCTTTCCCATTCTATTGTTTTCCTCTATTTCTTTGCATTGGTCACTTAAAAAGGCTTCCTTATCTCTCCTTGCTATTAACTCTGCATTCAGTTGGTTGTATCTTTCCCTTTCTCCTTTGCCTTTAGCTTCTTTTCTTTTCTCAGCTATTTGTAAGGCATCCTCAGACAACCATTTTTCCTGCTTGCATTTCTTTTTCTTGGGAATGGTTTTGGCTATCACCTCCTGTACAATGTTATGAACTTCCATCCATAGTTCTTCAAGCAGTCTGTCTACCAGATCTAGTCCCTTGAATTTATTCACCAACTCCACTGTATAATCATAAGGGATTTGATTTAGGTCATATCTGAATGACCTAGTGGTTTTCCCTATTTTCTTCAATCTGAGCCTGAATTTTGCAGTAAGGAGCTGATAATCTTAGCTACAGGCAATTCCTGGTCTTGTTTTTGCTGATTATGTAGAGCGTCTCCATCTTTGGCTGCAAAGAAGATAATCAATCTAATTTCGGTATTTACCATCTGCTGATGTCCATGTTTTAGAACCATCTCTTGTGTTCCTGGGAGAGGATATTTGCTATGACCAGTGTGTTCTCTTGACAAAACTCTGTTAGCTTTTGCCCTGCTTCATTTTGTACTCCAAGGTCAAACTTGCCTATTTTCAAGGTATCTCTTGACTTCCTACTTTTGCATTCTAGTCCCCTATGATGAAAAGGGGGAAAATAATTAGTTTATTAATAAAAATCTATGTATTCTAATTCCAATAGTTAGATCACATGTCAGTCTGAATAAGCTATGCTTTTCTTCTTAAATATTTTCCTTTTTCTTTGCCTGTCTCATAATTTCTTACTGTTTTCTGGACATAGAAATGAACAGTGGAGACTGAAGTACATTATTTTTTATTTGTTTTATTATCCAGAGAGTGTAAATTCTTTGTTTTTTGATTACAATGAGGAACTAGTAGTTCATCTCTCTCCTATAGGGGTGTTCAGCTGGTGCTGAATCACAGCTTTCATTATATTGTATTCACCTGATTAACCACATTCCCAACTTCCTTCACAGACTTTTTGACCTTGTCAGTATTTGAGCTGGGAGGAGGTTAGGCTGTAGTTTCATCTTTGAATCAAAATCTGGAAGATCCCTAGAATTTGAGCATCATGAGAACGTGAGAGACTTTGTAATTATGTTTTTTCTTCCAGTCTCCCTCTCATTATAATCTGGGGGTATGTCAAGGAGAGCACCGTCAGACTGAGCAATTAGTTTTTCATCTAGGGCTCATTCAGGCTCCAGTCTTCTCTGCTAGGCTTCACTGTTGAATAACATTTGTCTGATTTCTTTTTCACTCAAAACATCCCAAACTACAACAAGCTGGCTCCTCTGTCCTCCTCTACCAGATCATATGCTCACATCCAGGTGTGGGAACTTACTCTGTTTATCTAAGAAGGCATACTCTCTGAACTTCAGTTCATCAAGTCTTCCTTGCGCCCGCCACTCTTTGCACATCTCACAGAGAAGCATGATTTTTATTTTGTCTAAATATTTCTTATGATTACCATATATGAAAAGGTCTTTTGTGTCTGTGTAAGATTACCTGGGAACAGAACTATGTAACAGTTTATCGGTAAGTGGTAGATGAAGACTTACAGCTCACTGATCTATTGTTGAGCTTGAAGCTATTTAGTACTGATATAATATTAAATATTATTTATTAAAATTTGGTACCCAGATAGGATGAAGGGTCTGAGGTCAATAGGTTTGCTTATTTCACAACATCACCTTTGGCCTGATGCTTCCTGTTGCTCCTCCCACTAGTAAGTGGTGATCTAGGGGATGATCACTCCCCTTGTGTATTTTCTCAGTCCTGAGTAACCTTTAAACTTACATAGTTTTGCTTAGCTATTGTTATCCCTCCCTAGAATGCACTTTTCTTCTTTTTCTACTACAATGAACTCCAGAACCCATTTCATGCATACTCTCCTTTGAGAATCCTTTCCGAAATCTTTAAAGCTTTTTCTTAAACTTTGTCTGCTAAGGACAAGAAAACACTTTATTTTGTAGGCTCTTCTCTGTCAGCGCTGTTCAACTCATTTAGTGAGGTAAGAAAGCTGCAATTCACAAGACTTTTTGGTCTTTCTTGCTGTCTTGCAGGTTCCAAGATCACTACACTACAGATAAGATGTAAATGAATAAGCTTGGCTATGTCCCCATGAAATTTAATTTACCAAAACAGCCAGATTGTAGTTTGCTGACACTTTTCCTAAAGAATTAGTAGACGTACATAATTGTGCTTGTCGAATTGTAAGGTGGTTGATTGTTCATTTGGGCTACTTTGAACACAGTTAATGTGCAGTGTATTCTTACTAGCATGTATGTTGGGCACACAGTAATTCTTTGCAGTATAAATGAAAAAAGGAAAAAATGGGGGGAAATGTGAGATGACTGTGGAAATGGAGAGACAGAAGAAAATGAAAAAAAATAGCTGTCTTTGATAAACAATGCTAGTTCCTGTACCAATGAACCCTTCAATGTCAGGTCTCAGTTTCTTAACACAACAAACATTTATTTCTTACGTCATGTGCACAAGAGAGCTAAGTCAGTTCAGTCGTGTCTGACTCTTTGCAAGCCCGTGGACTGTAACCCACCAGGCTCTTCAGCCCATGGAATTCTTCAGGCGTGAATACTGAAGTGGGTTGCCATGCCCTCCTCCAGGGCATTTTCCCAATCCTGTGATCGAACCTGCGTCTCACGTCTCTTGCATTGACCGATGGGTTCTTTACAACTAGGGCCACCTGGGAAGCCCTGCTTACTTCATAGTTCAGTGTGATCTGGCAGGGTTTGGTGGCAGAGACTCTGTTCTGCACAGTCATTCAGGAACCCAAGTCCTTCCATCTAAAGGCTCCACCGTCTACTCTAGGTCCTTTCAGGCTGGAAAAGAGAGCAAAGATCATGAGTAGGAGGTTCTAATGGCCCAGGACTGGACAACATACCCATCACTTCTGTATATGTTCTGTTGTCAAGATCTAAGCCATAGGTACCCTGCTATGGTTTAAAAAAAAAAGAGTCTGAAAAATTTTTCCTAACTCTGTGCCTGGCAAGAAGAAGGGGTTATGGCTGTTGATAAGCACTAGCGTTATAGTTTGGGTTGCCTTGAATGAAGGCAATGAGAGAAGAAAGCTGCTGAGATGAGAAAGCAATCAAAAGACACTTCCCAGAGAGAGGGAGCAGCGTTTCCAACAATGGTATACAGGTTAATTTTCTCAATAGACATTGCAGCCCTTGTAAAGGCTATCATTTGCAAATATATAAACTATCTTAGATAAATATAATTGTGTGCCAGTGTGGGAAAAAAATCCACAAAACTATGATTGGCCACACTTCAAAATACATTGAAACAATATGGCTGATGTGTGGGAAGGTACCTGCCCTTAGTCTGGGTGAGGTTACAGGCACTAGATTTGGTTATTTTGAAGCCCACGGTATAATTATCAGTCTCTGAAAACAATTTTATCCTAATTTAATCTTAATTACATTGAGTCTCTTTCTCAGTAGCTGCAATTATGTCCTTTAGAATAATCCCACTGGCCATTTCTCAGACTTATTGAGAGTGTTTTCTTATCAGAGCTGGTGGGAAATAGTGATAGGAATGGGAAGGTAGAGATCTTACATATAAGAAAGCAGTTTATAAAGAATAAAAGAAAGATATTGATCATGTAAAATGTGTAGTTATTAAAATACTATTATTATCATTATTTTAGTTTATTTACTGCAGTTGAATTGTTTATGGAGTTGAGATACCAGTCATTATACCTGCCTAAGGGAGATTAATCCATGAGAACTTTTTTTTTAATGAAGGGATTACAGGGAAGCTGTTTTCCTGCAGATGCAAAACAGGATTGTGAGTCCCTTCCAAAATTCTACTTCCTTTAAAATCTGGTTTCAAGATGGCTTTCCAGAAGAGTAGATAATTTGGATATGCTGTAAGTAAGTTCCCGGGCCTGAATTGCGATTGTCAATATAGTGGTTGGTGAACAAATGAAAGATACCTGCAGTTAGCTTCAGGCTCTGGAGCTGAGGCAGCCTGAAGAAAGCCACTAAAGGCGTTGGAAGGGGACCACTGCCCTTCCATTTACAAAAGGATGAGGCGTCTCCACCAGAGCCTTGGTTTCTTAAACAGGCCCTGGGACTCCTCCTGACAGCTCGCAAAGTGTCCTAACACAGTGTCTCTTGCAGTCGAGCGAGGTCACCAGCTTTTCACGGTTGCTGTCATGGCTGAGGCTCTCTTGGCAGGATATACAATCCTTACTGCCATAGAGCCGGGATATGTTTAGCTCAGTAACCATGCTCAGGAGTTGGGCAGAATGGGTGGTCATGACTTCTGGTTTCTGGCCTGCCTTTTCTTTTAGGATGTGAGTTATCTTGGCTGAAACTGAAGTATTACAGCATTGCTTCTGTTTTATATTTTCATATTTTGGCCATGAGTCTTTTGGGGTCTTAGCTCCCCAAGGAGCTCCTCAGGGATCAAACCAGCATACCCTGCATTGGAAGGTGAAGTCAAGTTCTGGCTTTTCTTTTTTCTGGGTTTTCAGGATGTAGTTCTAAGAGAAAGAGGGAACTGTCCTTTCTTAGGTGATGCCCACAGCTTTTCTACTCCTATTCAGACAGCAGCCCTACCTCCAGGAGGAAAGGGCAACCTGCAGCCCATGCTGAGTCAGGGTATCTGGAGGAGGTAAGGAGGATGTAGGCTAGTGGAGAAAGGGGAAATGAAAGGCTTTCTCTCCTCTCCAAATTTCCCCCAAAGAGCTCCAGCACAGATTAGTTGGAATAGTTGCTTTGGAGCAGTTTGAAGAAACTTTTTTTTTTTTTTTTACCAAGAATAATTAAACCACAAATAACTTCCCCAGATCCTTAGCCACACACATTCATGCACACACATATGTGGAGTACACGTTTGAATTTTTATATTTCAAACATTAAGCAGTTGAGATCTCTTCACATTGTGGCTGTACTGAGCAGATGAAAATCATTACAGCTTAAACGTTTCTGCTTTTTCTGCACAGAGAGTAAAAAAAGTAATAGTCTAAGATGTATAGCAGAATATTTTTCAGCTTTGGCTTCAAACCACTTTTAGAAAACACTTAGAGGTATACTCATGCAAGCATGATATTGGTTATCTAAGTGAAAAAGACTGACTTTTAAGAAGTGTGCCTGAGAGTGTTCATATTGATGAAAGCGATCTCTTCCTGTAGTCAAGATTGGAAAGCCGTGTACTTATCCCAATGTTTTCATCATGGCCAATCAGAATTTCTTTAAATATTTTAGAGAACCTGATCAATATTCTTTCCAAGTGATCTTCATTGGTAACAGATGATTGCCCTTTGAAGACAAGTTTCGTTTTTTTAATGGTAGGAAATAATTAGGAGCTGAGTCTGTAGAAAAACATCAGTGATTCTTAAAAAGGTCATGGATTTTTTTGATGAAACACAGGGTGTGACTATAAGAATCAGATTAAATTTGATTGTGTAAGTTTATTACTGTAAAGGTGATTTCCAAAAGAGCAAGTGCTGTATCAGCAAAAATTGTGACAATGTTGAGTTTGGGGTCTCCTGACCTAATAGTAATTTTTTGTATGTTTGAATTCACTTGTGTTTGTAAGACTCCATTTCAAATTTTATAGCCACATGATATATATATTTGAACAATAGCTCTTAATTTATATTCAGATTTAATAATAGGAAAAATCATGTTCTAACATTGTCTGATAATAAGAAAAGTCAAATTAAGTGAGCACTTCTGGTTTAGAGATAATTTTACAATAAAACCATGTCTTCTTTTTTTTTTTTTTGCCATACCTTACTATAATCCTTTAAGGAATTTTCAGAATGGATAGGAGTAATGCAAAGTTATCCCAAACAGAAGATAATTTATGGAGTTATCTTGGTAGCTTGATATATGAATAGCAAGTCCTTTTTCCTATAGCACAGGGGAAAAAATGAACATACTTGAAACTTTCATAATAAAACTTCATTTTTGTTATTGCTGCTAGATTTAAAATTTCCAAGAGATATACTTATACTACAGTTTAAAATTTTAATACCAGCAAAAAGTTCACATTTTATGGTTCTTACTCCTGGGTTCAGTTTTGGGAAATGGTAGTTGTTGCCAAATGGCATGGGAGAGAGGAAAGCCCTGGACTAGGAGTGACAGAGTAGGTCATAATCCTTTCTATATGTTTGTTATTGCTGTATTTGTACTGTGGAACAAGGTACCCCTGTTTCTGGGCCTCAGTAATCGCATCATTAAAAATGAAGAGAATAAACTACCAGATGTCACATAGTTCTGCTCAGTGCTAACCTTTGGTCACTGAGTGTCCTCTAAAGTCATAAACTGGGGGTTTTGTGGTTCTGATGACACAGATATCTGAAGGCTCTGCCTTCCTTGTCATCTGGCATTAAAGAAAAGACCCAGCTCAGCAAACCTGTTTTGTCTTCCCTCACAGTCTGAGCTGGGAGAGGGAATGACCTACCCAAGCTAAACAGGGTCATTACTCTCCTGGTGAGGCAACTTAACAACCAGCTTTTCTGTTTCCTGGTTGACATACCCAGGAATTATCATCATTATATGCTTCATGTATTGCTTAACTGATGCACTGTCGTATATTTGGAGTATTTTGCAATGCTCCCTTTCTCTTGGTGGTTTTAAACCATAGAACCACTATGAAAAATCAACTCTCTCTCATATATACATATATATGATTGGCTTTGAAGATCTGTCTAATTATAATCATTCACATTGGACTAGAGCAATTCAAAACAAAGAATAGTTCATCATATTAATGGTCATGAAATTGTAAGTCATTTACATTTTTTGTTAGGTTACAAAAATATTATATATAAAATCCTTTTAGAAATCCCTGTGTTCCAACCCAATATCCAGGACTCTTTGCCCTATCTCACAAATTCACAGAATATTTGCTGAGTACAAAAGTAAATACAAAATATTCAGCATGACTCCTCAGATTACCAGAAAACCTTTGCAGATTCAGACACCATGGCACATAAATCTAACTGCTTCTACTCCTAGTTTTAAATGGGTTTCCCAGGGACTAAACCCCGAGGTGTCTGAATTACACATAGATGCTCAGCTTCCAGGAAGTGACTTGAATGATTAAATGGTCAATCTAGCTTGGCACATACAGCTTTTAAAAAACTTTCTACGTTTTAGAGGTGGACAGTATTGGTTGACAATGCTGCTGCTACTGCTAAGTCGCGTTAGTCGTGTCCAACTCTGTGCAACCCCATAGACGGCAGCCCACAGGCTCCCCCGTCCCTGGGATTCACCAGGCAAGAACACTGGAGTGGGTTGCCATTTCCTTCTCCAATGAAGGCAAGTGAAAAGTGAGAGTGAAGTCGCTCAGTCGTGTCTGACCCTCAGCAACCGCATGGACTGCAGCCTTCCAGGCTCCTCCATCCATGGGATTTTCCAGGCAAGAGTACTGGAGTGGGGTGCCATTGCCTTCTCCAATTGGTTGACAATAATAATTGGAAGTAATAATTGATAATGTATACCAAAATTCAAATTCAGGAATATTAGTGTGTGTGTGTGTTGTGGGGGTGCTGTTAAACTGTTGATCTTGGGATAAAAGGTTCATAACAAAAAGGCTGTTCAATAAGATAACCTGTACTTTCAAATTGCATGTTGTACATGAAGAATTTATGGTCCTAGCAGGCACTCAAGGAAAGCTCATGAAGCTGAATTAAAGCGTTCATGGCCAGCTAACCCTGGGGGGAATGGGAATATACTTCAGCATACTTAAAAGAAAGAGTCAAAAATCTCTTAAATTTCAAGCAGTTTTTAGAGAGTTTTTCAAGCTTGAGAGGTTTAGGGTTAAGCAAATTCTTTTAATATTTTTGAATTATGAACTGAACCCCTAGAAATAAGTGGTATATTAATCTTTTGCTTTAAATAGGGATATATCTAAAATTCTATATGTCTATGTCTATTTATATCTGTCATCTTTGCATCTTTCAAAGATGGCCATGAGTAGACTTGAGGCAAGGACAAGGGAGAAAAGAGAAGAGGAGCAGTAACAGGAGGAAGTGGAAAGGAGACAAGGAGGAAGAAAGAGTGTTAGGCAAGAACTCTGCCTCCATGCTCAGTCATGTGTCTGACTCTTTGTGACCCCTGCAGCAAGAATACTGGAGTGGGCTGCCGTGTCCTCCTCTAGGGGATCTTCCCAACCCAGGGGTCGAACCTGGGTCTCCTGCAGCCCCAGCATCGGCAGGCAGATTCTTTACCACTTGAGCCAACTGAGAAGCCGATGCAAGAACTTAGCCAATTTTTAGAAATAATTTTTTGTCTTGAATAAGTTTTTTTTTTCTTTCTTTATGAGATGATACTGTTAAAAAATTATAGTATGATGAGGTCTGACTCAGCTTTCTTTTTTTAAAGTAATAGCAGCAGGTTTATTTATTCATTGATTTTTCCTTGCCCAGAAAGGAAATCCTCATCTAGTTGTAAGGCATCTATTGTTAGTGTTCCTCTCTAGCTAAAGTGGAATCTTCCTGAACGTCCAGCAGTGAGCTACAAGGCAAGCTGGCTTCCCCGTCTCTCCAGTCAGTGCATGCAGAAATTAGACCGGTGGCTCCAGCAGTTGAGAATTCCACTTTCTCCCTTGTGACTTCTGTTGTACTTTTTGATGCCGAGCACTTGGATAAAAATGGCCCACCCAAATAGGAACGATTATTCTTTCATTAGGCATATAGCTCTAAATTTGAGTTGAATTATATACAGTTTTTGTGAAGGAGAGTTTATCAGTCGTCTTGTTCTGGATAATGTTGCACTAGCAAACCCTCAAATATCCCACGCCTTACAGGAATAAAAGCTAACATGTCGGTCATGTTACATGTGGGCGGTAGGTCACTTATGGCTCTATTCCTCATCTTCTGTGCCTCGACATCCAGGTTGGTAGAGCTTCATGGAGGACATGGTGGACCTTGTGTCAGAGGGAAAAGAGAGAGGTGCTGGAGCCTCACAGCAGCTCTCAAAGCTTCTCTGCATGCCACGGCCACTGCGGTGTCATTTGCCAGAGAAAAACCACATGACTGGGATTTGTAGGAATGTCAAATCCTCCCATGTGGAAACCCAGTGAATATTTTAAAAAATGATAAAAATCTACCAGAGAGAGTATGAGACACACTATTTAAAGTTTGTTCTCCATATGATCCAGCAAGTCCACTCCTGGGCATAGATCCAGAGAAAACTAAATTGGAAAGATAACATTCACCACAATGTTTGCAGCAGCACTATTTACAATAGCCCAAACATGGAAAGACCTAAATGTCCAGCAACAGTTGGATGCATGAAGAAGGCGTGGCATAGATGCGTGATGGACTGTTACTCAGCCATAGAAAGAGTGAAATAAAGCCATTTGCAGCAGCATGGATAGATCTAGAAATTATATACTAAATGAAGTCAGTTAGATAGAGAAAGACAAGTATTACTATATGATGTCACTTATGTGTGGAATCTAAAAAAAAATGATACAAAGGAACTTATTTACAAAACAGAAATAGACTCATAGAAAACAAACTTAATGGTTGTCAGAGGGGAAACCGGGATGGAAGCAGGGGAAGGTCCTACCATCTAGCACAAAGAACTGTATTCAAAGCTTATAATAAATTATAATGAAAAGGAATCTGAAAAAGAATATATATGTATGGATATATTTATAAGGAACATAAATACTCTTTATATATACTCTTTATATATACAACCTTTTTATATTCTCTCTCTATATATATATACTTACAAATATGTGTTTAACTGAATCACTTTACTGTATACCAGAAACTAACACAAGATTATAAATCAATTATATTTCAGTATTTTATATATATGTGTATATATATACACACATATATATAATAAAGTCTTGTTCTCTGCTTGGGAACTAAAATGGCATCCTGATCTTTGCCTTGCCACCTTTCTCATAATTTATGGCTTTACTCTTGTGATAACAACACAGAAAAGCTGGAAAGGAAAATTTGTGGGGAAAATCTTTTGTTGGCATTCAGGCTACCAAATATATTTCAATAAAGGAGTGTCATAAAGAGGCCTTCAAACTGTCTCCCCCAGGAAATCTTCATGGATTAGTCCAACAATCTCTTACTTACCAGTTCCTTGTATTGATGGAGTAAGAGCAGTGGGAGTGCCCTTACTCCAGCAATGAGCCCTTCCCTTTGTGGTAAATATAAAATAATGATAGACACATGTTTTACTACCTGTTTCTTCTATTGTATTAGACGTTATCTAAGGGAAGAAATTGCTGTACAGCACGGTAAAGTCGTTGCCTAACTGTGAAGTTCCTTAAAATCATGCCATTCACTAACTTGGTTATAAAATCATACTATTCACTAACTTGGTTATTCTATTCACTTCTCAGAATGAGAAAATAATTTGACTTTAAGACCCTGAGAGTTGGACTGTGAAGAAGGCTGAGCACCGAAGAACTGATGTTTTTGAACTGTGGTGTTGGAGAAGACTCTTGAGAGTCCCTTGGACTGCAAGGAGATCCAACCAGTCCATCCTGAAGGAGATCAGCCCTGGGATTTCTTTGGAAGGAATGATGCTAAAGCTGAAACTCCAGTACTTTGGCCACCTCATGCGAAGAGTTGACTCATTGGAAAAGACTCTGATGCTGGGAGGGATTGGGGGCAGCAGGAGAAGGGGACGACCGAGGATGAGATGGCTGAATGTCATCACGGACTCGATGGACGTGAGTCTGAGTGAACTCCGGGAGCTGATGATGGACAGGGAGGCCTGGCGTGCTGCGATTCATGGGGTCGCAAAGAGTCAGACACGACTGAGCGACTGAACTGAACTGAGACCCTTCATCACTTTGCTCTTTCTTTCTCAAGATATAGGGTAAATAAACACCATAGGCAACAGTAGTTCATTTGCTCATCCTCATTCCTCCAACATTCAGTAAACAATGAATGCCCATTATAGTCCATGTGCTAAGCCAAGTGCTGAGTTGTGGCACCAGGAGCTTACAGCTTGTACCCTCATGGACCTTCCTTTTGAATGGTAGTGACCCAGACAAATCAAATGATCACACATACTTATAAATGATGATTATCATTAGGAGGAAAATTTACAGGGTACTCTAAGAACATATAGGAGACGTGACTTACTCTGTGTCTATGAAGGCTTCTCTGAGGAAATGAAAGTTGAGCTGAGATCTGGAGGAAGAATGGAAGTTAACTATATAGAGAGAGAATGAAAGGAAAGCAACGTTACAGATGCTGCAGAGGCAAGTGCAAAGGCCTGAGGTGGGAGGGAAAGAAAGGCCAGTTGGAGGGAGTGAAAAAACGAAGCAGCACACAATGTTAAGGGGTTACATCTTTATCCTCTGAAAGGTCTTTAGGAGGGAGTGACATCAAAAAATTAGAATTTTTAGATATCACTCTGGTTGGCATGTAAAATGGATTGGAGAGTGGCAAATGGATGGCAGGTTACCAACATAAACTCTTTTGCAGTAGTAGAGAGAAAAATTTCTGCTCAGCACAAAACTGGCATCTAAAAGTTGGATGACACACTGCTGATATTCTGGATCTCTTAGTTACAGCATTTACATTTAAAAACTCAATCCAGCAAGGAAAATAATCTAAGTTTGTCCATGGTTCATGATTTACAACACTATTCAAAATATAACTCAAGCCAAATATGCCAGTTACACCAAGAGTATAGGTTTATGGCCCTCTAATTACTTCAGGGATGGGCTATTTAGGACATCCATGAAGCTCTTGAAGTTCTGTGAAAATGGTGTGTGTTTATTATGCTTATATGTTATTCTAGGAAGAGAATCCATAAACTTTATCAGATTCACAATCTCCCAAGCAGTTAAAAACCACTGGTTTGCATTATCACTTGACCGACCCATAGTTACTCTGTCACCAGAATGCAGGTGTGGGTCACATGTCTTGAAATAATGAGAAAAGGTCAACTGACTGCTGAAGATTTGAGCTTTCTTAGTGCACAGTGATTGCTGGTAAGCTAGAGACTATTTCCTAGTCCCTGGCATCTTTGGAGGGGTTAGGGGGTTATGACTACTTCTCACCAATAAAATGTATGTAGACATTTTGGTTGCCATTTATGTGTAGAGTTGAATATGTATCTCATAAGCCGTTTCCATAATTTTCTCACTTTCTCTGGTGACTTTAAGGGCCACATTTAGAAACTGGCAGCATCACATGATGAAGGAATCCTTGTTTACTGAGTCATGGAGGTAGCCGGAAGAGCTGTCCAGCTATTAACACCTGCACTGGATTTTGGTGATTAAGAAATAAATTTTATTATCATATGCAACTGAGATTTAGGGTTGTTTGTTACACCAGTTAATCTACTCAGGCATACAGAAACAATATCTCATGTAGGAAGATACAGAAAAATGGTTTTGTTGGCTGGGGACAATTCCTTTTCGGATTTCTTCTTGGAACCAAGAAATAATGCTGCCTTGCAGGCCATAGTTTCTCGGTGCCTTTTGGCCATGTGTAGGTTACTCTGAGCTCAAATTTCTTGCAAATCTAATCCTTGGTTGCATGAGAAGATGATTACCATAGAGAACTATTAATAATGAAAATGTCTTTTAACCACATGAGAAAAATTAACTAAGGTAAAAGAGAGACATGTTTTAAGTGGGTAGAGATAGTCATTTATTGATTCATTTAACAAATATTTGTTTATTGAATTTCTTTAATGTGTTTCAAAATGTACCCAGAATCTTATTTTAGTCAAATATGGTAAGATAACAGACACAGATACGGTTGTTTTTGAAAGAAGTATTTTGCTTATAGTTCCCAAGAAGAAAAGACACACCAAGCCATGCAGGATCACTGGAAAAGCAGGAGGTTTAGTGAGGAGGCAGAAGGAGTAAGGGGTGACTCGGTGACTGAGGGCAGGGGTAGTGTCCCAGATTGCAGGTGCCTGATTAAAGGAGGTGGGTGGGAGTACTCAGCATGGATTGGTTTGCTTATGAAAGGTATGCTTAGAAGCATGTTGTTTAATATCCACAAGGCCCCTGATACCAAATTATCATGAAATATAGAAAATTAAAAAAAACATGATTAATATATAATGTTGTTGTTTAGTCACTAAGTTGTGCTGTGTACAATCCCATGGACTGTAGCCTGCAAGGCTTCTCTTTCTATGGGAATTTCCAGGGAAGAATACTGGAGTGGGTTGCCATTTCCTTCTCCAGGGGATCTTCTTGACGCAGGAACTGAACCTGCGTCTCCTGCATTGCAGGAAGATTCTCTGCCACTGAGCCACCAGAGAAGCCCAATATATAATGTACCAGACATATTTTCAAACTTAGTCACCAGGGTCTATGTAAATCAAATTAACTAAATCATTACATAGATTACTAGCACTCAATAGACATGTTTAGTGTCTCATTACTCCACAGAAGTCATTTTGACCACTGCACATTGCTACCAAAATTATTCACTTAAGTATATATCCAGTTGCTCAAGATTAAAATGAAGCCATAGGTTTTTAAAATTATTGAAAGGAGTGTCTTACAGAATTATCTAAGGACTTCAGGGTTCAAATTAGAGTTTATACTGAAGCATGAACTCAAAAAGTTTGTAGTCTACATTGGTTCTGGAAGAGAAATGCAATCCCCCTTAATAAATGCCTCTAGTTCTCCAACCCCCTAGCCCCCACAAAAACAGTGTTCTAGGATATAGTCCATACTTAAAACTTTCCACCAACTCCCCATTGCTTATTACCAACATTTTCAAACGTTAATCATTTATAAGCCACCTTCTTAATTTTTGCTGTATCTGTATAATACTGTCTCTTGTATTTTCTTAATTTCTGCTATAGATTAACTTACCATGTATTTTTCTAACTTGTACATAAATAAATACAAACTACTAAAAATCTTAAAAAAGTTTTTTATTGAAGTATAGTTGATTTACAATGTTGTGTTAGTTTCAGGTAGACAGCAAGTGATTCAGTTATACATGCATACATTTTTTCCAGATCTTTTCCCTGTGTGTTATTACAAAATATCGAGTATAGTTTCCTGTCCTTGTTGGTGATCTGTTTATATGGATTAGGCTTCCCTGGTAGCTCAGCTGGTAAAGAATCTGCCTGCAGTGCAGGAGACCTCGATTCGATTCCTGGGTTGGGTAGATCCTCTGGAAAAGGGATAGGCTACCCACTCCAGTATTCTGGGGCTTCCCTGGTGGCTCAGACAGTAAAGAATCTGNGTGATCTGTTTATATGGATTAGGCTTCCCTGGTAGCTCAGCTGGTAAAGAATCTGCCTGCAGTGCAGGAGACCTCGATTCGATTCCTGGGTTGGGTAGATCCTCTGGAAAAGGGATAGGCTACCCACTCCAGTATTCTGGGGCTTCCCTGGTGGCTCAGACAGTAAAGAATCTGCCTGTAATGCAGGAGACCTGGGTTAAATCCCTGGGTTGGGAAGATACCCCTGGAGGAGGGCATGGCCACCCACTCCAGTATTCTTGCCTAGAGAATCCCCATGGACAGAGGAACCTGTCCATGAGCTTGCAAAGAGTCAGACACGGCTGAGTGACTAAGCAGGGCACAGCATCACACAGTGTGTATAGTCGTGTGCATATGAAACTCCTGTTTTATCCCTTCGGCCACTCCTTTCCCCGTTGGTAATCATAAGTTCGTTTTCCATGTCTGTGGGTCTATTTCTGAACGTCAGTTCATTTGTATCATTTTTTAAAGAATTCCACATATAAGTAGTATCATTTGATATCTGTCTTTCTCTGTCTAACTTACTTCACTTAGTATGGTAATCTCTGGGTCTATCCATGTTACTGCAAATGGCATTATTTCAATCGTTTTTATGGCTGAGTAGTAGTCCATAACATATCTATACCACACCTTCTTTATTCATTCATCTGTCGATGGACGCTTAGGTTGCTTCCATGTCTTTGCTGTTGTAAATAGTGCTGCTGTGAACATGGGGGTGCATGTATCTTTTTGAATTATGGTTTTCTCCAGCTCTACGCCCAGGAATGGGATTGCAGGGTCATATGGCAGTTCTGTTTTCAGTGTGAAAAGCTTTGTTTATTTACGGCTGTGTTTAGGCTCTGGTGCTGCGTGTGGGCTTTCTCTAGCTGCGGTGAGCAGGGCTGCTCTGGCTGTGATGCACAGGCCTCTCATTGTGGCCTCTCTTGTTGTGGAACACAGGCTCCGGGGCATGTGGGCTTCAGTATTTGCAGCATATGGGCTCAGTAGTCGCATCTCCTGGGCTCTCCTCGCTCAGTAGTTGTGAGGCACAGGCTTAGCTGCCCTGTAGCATGTGGGATCCTTCCAGACCAGGGATCGAATCCGCATTGGTAAGTGGGTTCCCAAACACTGGACCACCAGGGAAGTCCTAGCTTGTTTTTTTTTTAAGGAATCTGCTAAAAATCTTTAAAATATTATTTGTAAACCATGAAACAGCACATTGATAACTACCAGGGGGGGCTATGCCATCCTGTGGGGAATCCCAGCTAGGAGGATGATGTTAGTCCCCTAGTTCAGTTCAGTTCAGTCGCTCAGTCGTGTCCGATCCATCACCAACTCCTGGAGTTCACTCAAACTCACGTCCGTCGAGTCACTGATGCCATCCAACCATCTCATCCTCGGTCGTCCCCTTTTCCTCCTGCCCCCAGTCCCTCCCATTAGTCCCCTAAGGGTACTTTTAAAGGCCCTTCATCAATGGAGGCCCTGACTCTGTTTTCTCTCTTCCTCTTCAGTTGTCTGGGCATCAGTCATGAGTACTGACCTTAACTCCCTCAGTACGCTATGCTTTAGGGCTTCCCAGGTGGCGCTAGTGGTAAGGAACCCACTTGGCGATGCAGGAAGCATACGAGTCACGGGTTCGATCCTCCCCTGGAAGAGGGCATGGCAACCCACTCCAGTTTCTTGCTTGGAGAAATCCCATGCACAGAGGAGCCTGGTGGGCTACAGTCCATGGGGCTGCAAAGAGTCAGACACCACTGAAGTGACCTAGCATGCAGGCACTCATGCTATGCTTTGTCTTGCCTGCCTGAACAGGTTCTGTACCTTTAACTCTGCCCTTAACCACCCGACAGCCCCTTAGCCTGCCTCTAAAAATACCCTACAGCTCAGTGCAAAGGCTTCTCCCTAGGCTTTTCCTCCAACCCTAACCCCAAACCTGTGTTTCTTCCAATTCCTGCTTTGCTGTTGCTGCTTTTTACCTTCCTACTTGGTCCCATTAGGGTCATGTATGGTTATTATTTTCCACTGGGTTTAATTCTGCCTTTATTCCTAAATTCTGCCCTTGAGGGATTCTTGGTTTTAAACTCTGAAGTCCAATCCTATCTCATTTCACTCCACTTTTCATCCTAATTTCCTAGAACCCAAATCAGAGTCCACCATTGCAGACTTCCCACCTTACCCAAGGGGAAAACAAGACTTTCCCATGACTATTCCTTCTGCTTGGAACACTCTTTCTCTCCTTGGTCTTCTGGTATGCTCCTAGTTGGCTCCAAAAACTCAGTTCTAATATCATCACTTCCTGGGTGCCTTCAGTTCCCTCTGTGTTCTCTTGTCTCATAAAACTTACCGTAATTGCTATAAATATTGGTCTGATATGTCTCTCCTGCTTGTTTGAGGACATAGAAGGCAGGGGATATATTTTAGCTATCTTGGTTTCCCCAGTAGTTAACACAAGGCACAATACCTAGATAGTGCTTTTAAATATTTATTGAATGCATGGATAACTTAATAAGCTGGAAATATTAACTAATATGAACTTTGCCATAGAGTTTTGAGATTTAGTTCATAAACATGATATAAGAATGGAGAGAGAAGTATGTTACTACACTAAAACTCGTTGAGGAATAATTGTCTTTGAGCTCCCCCTTCTCCCCATTCCCTACTCCTCACACTTCTCTCTTCCACTCATACCTCAATTGACTCCTGGGCACAGTAGACCTATGGGGTTGGAAGAAATTTTAACTCACAGGATGGAACAGGAAGCCACCTGTAACCCAGGGGTGAAAAGTCTCGATCACACCTGATCCCAAGAAATCCACCAAACTAAGTCCTGTGAAGAATTTTGTTAGGGCTAAATACTAGGAAAAACACTGGATATTTACATAGCACATTTCCCCTCATTTAAGCTAAAGAAAAAAAAAGAAAAGAGGGGGAAAAGCCAAAATTAAATAAGCCAGCTGGTTTAACTTCTCTTTTTACATATTTTCCACTGCAATCCTCTCTTAGTCACAAGGTCTTTCTCAGCCATTTCACTGCTTTTCATTCGGCTGAAATTTTTCCATTTTTTTCTAGGTTAAAAAAATGAAGAATGAAAGGCTGAGTGGATTGTGACTTTATTCTCTCTGTCTCCTGTATCTTACCCCCCAACCCCCACCCCCAACACATACTATTCAACTGTGTTTGGTTAAAACCAGTTTCTGATAACAGCTACCCAGAAACAGTATCTCTGCTCTTTTTAAGAAACAAAGCCCATCTTTCTTGAGGTGCAGAAAATATTAGCTGTTACTCCCCACGCGCCCTGCCTGCCAGTGTCACAGCCTCCCTTCCCCACATCCACTGCAGGCAAGGCTTCCGAAGGAGCAAGCAGAACAGCTGCTGCCCCACAATAGTTCCTTACAGAGCTGGTAAATAGACAAGGCCCCATTTTCTTGACCTTTGCCACCTCTGCTCCATCCTCAGAATGAGTGTTTTGAGTCTGGGCTGTGAGGGGGAAGGGAAGGAGGATAAGCGAGGCTCCTTTTTCACTTTGCCTTTCTCTGTCCTTAAAAATAAGAGAAGTGTTCATTGGGAAATTTTGCTTAGTAATTTTGTCCCCAGTCTTAAAAACAACCAAAAAAAAAAAAAAAAACACACACACACACAAAAAAACGATGTCGTGTGATGTGTGTATCTGTTTCACAATCCCATCTTAAGAGGAGTTGCTTCATAAAAGAGGCCTCTCTTTCTTTATGAGGCTGTGCAATTTGCTCAGTGGAGGAGAAGCTCACTGGTATTGTTCAAGCAGGTCACTGCACTTGGATGAGCTGGCCAATGAGGGGGGCTCTGAACACGGGTAGCAGCTCGGCGTTTCCAAGTGGGTAAAAATAATGTTTGCTCCTTCAGAGAAGCGAGTGGGAATCCATATGCTCTTTCAGCTCTCAGACAACGACCACCCAATAACGCCTTTCACCATGGAATAAAGAAGCATTTCTTCCTATAGGAGCATTTCTTCTTAGCATGTTGGGAACGTTTTATCTGCACAGAGTTCCAATGTGACCCTGGCTTGGTGGCTGTGAACTGCATTTTGGAAGCACCAGTCACCCCAACCCACTGTCATACAAGCTTCCAACAGAGCAGCACGATGCGATAGATCTTTTCTTTTTTTTTGAAAAAGTCAGAGAGCAAGAAGTAAATCAAAGCTTCGAGCCTTGCCTGCTAGGCTGTCCCTGTGTACGGAGTTCAAAGGCGATGCTGCTTGCTCTCGCCCCGTCACTAACAAAAGACTCCCTAATCCTGATTCCCTTACACAAAAAACGTGTAAAACCAGCCTGGGGACTGGAAATAAAATGAATACTGCAGGAGCAGCTGGCACATTAATGCCCCCGAAAACACTATCTGGCACCTCACCCTGAAACCCAATCACCCAGTCTCGGTAGGGACTGGGAAGGGGTTTAGTCTTACTACAATACAATGAAGTATATTTTTAACAAATAAACACACTTTTGGCAGAGTAAAGACCCTGACACTGGGAAAGATTGAGAGCAGGAGGAGAAGGGGACGACAGAGGATGAGATGGTTGGATGGCATCACCGACTCAATGGACATGAGTTTGGGTGGACTCTGGGAGTTGGTAATGGACAGGGAGGCCTGGTGTGCTGTGGTTCATGGGGTCGCAAAGAGTCAGACACGACTGAGCGACTGAACTGAACTGAGGCATTGTTAGCTAGTAGATGCTTTATACATTTGCTGTAACTCTCTGTACACCTTCCATCCTCAGTACCACTCCCCCTCCACACACACCCAGGAGTAATAGCTGAGGAAAGAAGTAATTGCCCACAAATGCAGTAAATCAGAAAAGAATGGCTCTACCCCAACTTTACAATCAAATATTACTTTCCCTTCTGATGAGCCGCTGCCTGAACAACCCTCAGTAATTTTATTTTCATTTCCTGAAGGCTTGAGTCTTGCCTTGTAGCTAGCAAGGTTTGCATTTGATCACCATTTTCTTAGCTCTGTCTCTTGCCAGCTTTGCCTTTTCTCAAAGTACACCCAGCCCAAACTTTTGTGAAATCTAAGTGCCGCGTCTCCAAGGTAGCTTGGATAAAGAGTTGTGTTTAGAGAGCTATGTAGTTTTCTTTGCATTAGCGTCAGTGTCTGATGATTCTTTGGGACAAAGGATGGACAAGGTTGAGGAACACAGTCAGCTTTTGCTAGTTCCTCAGCCACATCCCATGCTGGGAATTCACAGCTGCTGTGAGGTGGCTTGGGGAGGTTTATCGGGAAAGAGTAAGTTTTAGTTAATTCCAGCTGCTCAGCAGAGTCACATGTGGCTCTCACCCAAGAGTCCACACCCTCTCTTTAAGGGAGGGATAACCGAGAGGGAAAAGTGAGAGGAAAATGCCGAAAGCAGGCAAAAGAGTGATGGAAGAGAAATAACATTCACTTGGGATTCAGGCTGCAAACAGGGAAAATTGCAGAGAAAGAAACCCTTCTCTTCTGAATGCTGCTCCCAGCGCCCCATGGCTCCAAGCCTCTTGTAATTGAGGTCTGAATTGGAGAGCTTCCTAAGGCTGCTGAGTGTGATCACACTTAATTTCAAGTAGCAAAGTCCATTTCAACCCATATTCTCACACTGACAGGGTGAATCTGAATAATAGCTGTATTGAGGCTGGTTTTTGAATGACTTGCCTGGCCAGTATGAATGTTACTTTTTTAGAAGAGAATGTGTTTAATAGTTCAGCAACATCCTTTCGCTGACCCCAGAATCATCTCGGGAATTCCGTGCAGTGCAGCTCTTTGAAGTGTGAGTTGAAAACGATGATTGTCTCCTAGTGTTCCCTCCCAGGCCTAGCTCAAATCTGTCTCTACTGGGATGTTTCACCCTGGCCCAGCCTGTCCTTGTCTGTCTTCTTTTCAATTCCCTGATACCTCGGTCTCAGAGGCTAACTCGATTATCTTTATCTTCCTAGCATCTGACCAATCCTTCTCTGCGTTTCGTTGGTTTTGTCTCCTGTTTCAGATCTCTGCACTGGAGTAATTTCCCAAGGCTTGGTTTCTGGCCGTGTCACCGGATGCTCGTGCCCAGTGAAGCCTGACTTTCCAGGGGCCCAGGAGGGCAGAGCAGTTCCGGGTTTCATGTCAAGACAGAGACAGAACAGCTTCTAGAGGAAAACAAGAGGCCATCTCTCAGACTTACCTACAAGCTTCTCAGTGGACTTGTCAGATCTCATTGCCTAAATTTGTGTCCCATGCACATTCCTAACAACAATAATGGCCACTGTTGGCTTCAGCTAATGGGGATCCACCTGCTGGATATGGGTACAAGTTGGAATGAAGCTTATAGCTGAGAGGATGTGGGATGATAAGGGAACCTATTAAGAATTCAGTTAGGAAGGTCAAGGTGGGGAGTAGTGGTTGGGAACCCACTGTGTCAACCACACTGCTTTTCTTCATTTTCCTTGGAGACTCACAGACTCAAGATTTTAATTGCCTCAGTACAGATGAATCTCATCACCACCTTTGACCAAGACCCTCCTTGATTTCTAGTTACACGTGCGTGCATACTAAACTGCTTCAGTTTTGTCTGACTCTGTGAGACTCCACGAACCATGGCCTGCCAGGCTCCTCTGTCTATGGAATTCTCCAGGCAAGAATACTGGAGGAGGGAGCCATTCCCTTCTCAGGGAACCTGTACTCATAAGAATATTGGTCAAGGCATTAATTATCTATTGTTGCATCACAAATTACCTCAAAAAACTTAATGGCTGAAAATAATATATATCTCACAATTTCTGTGGGCCAATAAACTGGATGTGGCTTAGCTGGTGATTTTGGCTCAAGATTTTTTAGTGAGGTTTCCCTCAAATTGGTGGCTGGGACTGAAGTTTCATCTGAAGTCTCAGCTGGGATGAAGGATCTGTTTCGAGGCTCACTCATGGATGTTGACAGATCTGAGTCTCATACGAAATGTGCCTCTGCACATGAGAGAGTACACCCAAGATGAAAGCCACGTTTTTTAAATACCCTAATTCCAGAAGTGACAGTCTGTCACTTCTGCCACTGTCTGTTCATTAGAAGTGAACCAGTAGGAGGAGATAATACTGATACAAGGGCATGAATAGCAGTGGGCAGGATCCACTGGTGGCCATCTTCGAGCATACCTACCATAGTCGAAGGGGCTTCGCTGGTGGCTTAGTGGTAAAGAACCCACCTGCCAATGCAGGAGAAGCCGGTTTTGATCCCTGGGTTGGGAAGATCCTCTGAAGAAAGAAATGGCAACCTACTCCAGTATTCTTGCCTGGGAAATCTCATGAGCAGAGGATCCTGGCGGGCTTCAGTCCACAGGTCCACAAAAGAGCAGGACACGACTTAGTGACTAAACAACAAGCTTAGTCAAGGACTCTTGGTAGACAGGAAGTTAGCTCAAATTATTTTAAGAAAATAGGAAATTTATTGGAAGAAAATAGAAGTATCCTATAAAAACTGGAAAAAGAGGTACAGAAACAAAGGGTCTCAGGAACTGCATATAGTCAACCACCCCCTCCCTAACATTTTCTTTACATTAGTTCTAGAACATGGCAGCCTGCTCGGTTTTTCTTCTACTCCTTGAGATGGTCATTCTCAGGTTTGTTTACTAATTTTTCACTTTTCCTGATTTTTAAATGTTGCAGTGCCTCAGGGATTAGGCTTCAAACCACTTCTCTGCTCTGTCTAAGCCAGTGGTCTCCAAACTTTTTGGCATCAGGGACTGATTTCATGGAAGACAATTTCTCCATGGACCAGAGGTGGAGTAGGGGGATAGTTTGGGGATGACTCAAGAGCATTAAATTTACTGTGTACTTTATTTGTAATCTAATGGTGCTGCTGATCTGACTGGGGGTATTGGTCTGTGGCCCAGAGGTTATGGATCCCTGATCTAAAGCCACTCCTTTGGAAATGTCTTGTAACCTCATGTTTTAANGGAGTAGGGGGATAGTTTGGGGATGACTCAAGAGCATTAAATTTACTGTGTACTTTATTTGTAATCTAATGGTGCTGCTGATCTGACTGGGGGTATTGGTCTGTGGCCCAGAGGTTATGGATCCCTGATCTAAAGCCACTCCTTTGGAAATGTCTTGTAACCTCATGTTTTAAATGGCATTTTTACATTAAATAATTTCTTTATTATTAAGATAATGCTAGCTGCTATAAACGGAGAAGACAATGGCAACCCACTCCAGTGTTCTTGCCTGGAGAATCCCAGGGATGGCGGAGCCTGGTGGGCTGCCATCTATGGGGTTGCACAGAGTTGCACACGACTGAAGCGACTTAGCAGCAGCAGCAGCAGCTGCTATAACACATTCAGGCTAATGCAGCCTGGTAGACATCTATTTCTAATGGACGGAAAGTCCAGAGTGGGTGTTCTTTATTGGTGGACAGCTCTCCTCAGGGTGGAGATTTAGGCTCCTTCTATTGTGTGATTCTGCTATCTTTAGCTTACAGCTTTTAAAGTTGTCATATGTGTTTGTAACAGGCTAGAAAAAAGATGAAAGAGTATGAAGGCTCCGGCACGATAGATTCTCATGGACCAGGCCTGGAGTTGTAGCTATCATTTACATTTGTATGCGTGGCTAGAATTGTCATCTGGTTGCTGCTGCTGCTGCTGCTAAGTCGCTTCAGTCATGTCTGACTCTGTGCGACCCCATAGATGGCAGCCCATGAGGCTCCCCCGTCCCTGGGATTCTCCAGCCAAGAACACTGGAGTGGGTTGCCATTTTCTTCTCCAGTGCATGAAAGTGAAAAGTGAAAGTGAAGTCGCTCAGTTATGTCTGACTCTTAGTGACCCCATGGACTGTGGCCCACCAGTCTCCTCCATCCATGGGATTTTCCAGGCAAGAGTGCTGGAGTGGGGTGCCATTGTCATCTGGTTAGATTAGGTTAAATTGCAGAGGTGGCTGGAAAGGTGAATCCAGATCTGAACCCAGGAAGAAAAACAGAAAGGTTTGCAGATGAGTCTGTAACCACGCTCATAAGTTTTTATCTTTTTGCCTGTGGCCGCAAACTTTCTTTTAACTCCTACTCAACTTACGTACTTGCCTAATTGCCATCAGCCTGGGTAACATCCTACACACTATGTGACTAGAAAGGAAAAATAATTTATCTTTTGGAATTTCAGTTTCAAATACCCTGGAGGAAGACTCTGCCTGGCCCTGATGGGTTGCCTGACTACAGTTTCCTATGGCCAGGGAAATGGGTTGTACTGATTGATCTTGCCCTCTCTGTGGCTAAGAAGATGGAAACCAAATGAACTGGAGGGGCCACTGGGAGCATTTCTTTGAGCCAGGCAGATGCCACAGTTTGTGCCTTCCTTACAAAGTAACTGGTGATAGAAAGCGTAGAAGTTGAGGTACATATTGCTAAAGTACAGACTTTAACTCATCAAGTTCATTGGTCTTGTGTGACACCATGTAGAAAACAAGTGTGCGTGCTAAGTCGCTTCAGTCATGTCCAACTCTTTGCGACCCTATGCACTATAGCCTGCCAGCTTCCTCTGTCCATGAGATTTTCCCAGCAAGGATACTGGAGTGGGTTGCTGTGCCCTGTGACATTAATTAAATTAATANCTTTTCTTCATTTTCCTTGGAGACTCACAGACTCAAGATTTTAATTGCCTCAGTACAGATGAATCTCATCACCACCTTTGACCAAGACCCTCCTTGATTTCTAGTTACACGTGCGTGCATACTAAACTGCTTCAGTTTTGTCTGACTCTGTGAGACTCCACGAACCATGGCCTGCCAGGCTCCTCTGTCTATGGAATTCTCCAGGCAAGAATACTGGAGGAGGGAGCCATTCCCTTCTCAGGGAACCTGTACTCATAAGAATATTGGTCAAGGCATTAATTATCTATTGTTGCATCACAAATTACCTCAAAAAACTTAATGGCTGAAAATAATATATATCTCACAATTTCTGTGGGCCAATAAACTGGATGTGGCTTAGCTGGTGATTTTGGCTCAAGATTTTTTAGTGAGGTTTCCCTCAAATTGGTGGCTGGGACTGAAGTTTCATCTGAAGTCTCAGCTGGGATGAAGGATCTGTTTCGAGGCTCACTCATGGATGTTGACAGATCTGAGTCTCATACGAAATGTGCCTCTGCACATGAGAGAGTACACCCAAGATGAAAGCCACGTTTTTTAAATACCCTAATTCCAGAAGTGACAGTCTGTCACTTCTGCCACTGTCTGTTCATTAGAAGTGAACCAGTAGGAGGAGATAATACTGATACAAGGGCATGAATAGCAGTGGGCAGGATCCACTGGTGGCCATCTTCGAGCATACCTACCATAGTCGAAGGGGCTTCGCTGGTGGCTTAGTGGTAAAGAACCCACCTGCCAATGCAGGAGAAGCCGGTTTTGATCCCTGGGTTGGGAAGATCCTCTGAAGAAAGAAATGGCAACCTACTCCAGTATTCTTGCCTGGGAAATCTCATGAGCAGAGGATCCTGGCGGGCTTCAGTCCACGGGTCCACAAAAGAGCAGGACACGACTTAGTGACTAAACAACAAGCTTAGTCAAGGACTCTTGGTAGACAGGAAGTTAGCTCAAATTATTTTAAGAAAATAGGAAATTTATTGGAAGAAAATAGAAGTATCCTATAAAAACTGGAAAAAGAGGTACAGAAACAAAGGGTCTCAGGAACTGCATATAGTCAACCACCCCCTCCCTAACATTTTCTTTACATTAGTTCTAGAACATGGCAGCCTGCTCGGTTTTTCTTCTACTCCTTGAGATGGTCATTCTCAGGTTTGTTTACTAATTTTTCACTTTTCCTGATTTTTAAATATTGCAGTGCCTCAGGGATTAGGCTTCAAACCACTTCTCTGCTCTGTCTAAGCCAGTGGTCTCCAAACTTTTTGGCATCAGGGACTGATTTCATGGAAGACAATTTCTCCATGGACCAGAGGTGGAGTAGGGGGATAGTTTGGGGATGACTCAAGAGCATTAAATTTACTGTGTACTTTATTTGTAATCTAATGGTGCTGCTGATCTGACTGGGGGTATTGGTCTGTGGCCCAGAGGTTATGGATCCCTGATCTAAAGCCACTCCTTTGGAAATGTCTTGTAACCTCATGTTTTAAATGGCATTTTTACATTAAATAATTTCTTTATTATTAAGATAATGCTAGCTGCTATAAACGGAGAAGACAATGGCAACCCACTCCAGTGTTCTTGCCTGGAGAATCCCAGGGATGGCGGAGCCTGGTGGGCTGCCATCTATGGGGTTGCACAGAGTTGCACACGACTGAAGCGACTTAGCAGCAGCAGCAGCAGCTGCTATAACACATTCAGGCTAATGCAGCCTGGTAGACATCTATTTCTAATGGACGGAAAGTCCAGAGTGGGTGTTCTTTATTGGTGGACAGCTCTCCTCAGGGTGGAGATTTAGGCTCCTTCTATTGTGTGATTCTGCTATCTTTAGCTTACAGCTTTTAAAGTTGTCATATGTGTTTGTAACAGGCTAGAAAAAAGATGAAAGAGTATGAAGGCTCCGGCACGATAGATTCTCATGGACCAGGCCTGGAGTTGTAGCTATCATTTACATTTGTATGCGTGGCTAGAATTGTCATCTGGTTGCTGCTGCTGCTGCTGCTAAGTCGCTTCAGTCATGTCTGACTCTGTGCGACCCCATAGATGGCAGCCCATGAGGCTCCCCCGTCCCTGGGATTCTCCAGCCAAGAACACTGGAGTGGGTTGCCATTTTCTTCTCCAGTGCATGAAAGTGAAAAGTGAAAGTGAAGTCGCTCAGTTATGTCCGACTCTTAGTGACCCCATGGACTGCGGCCCACCAGTCTCCTCCATCCATGGGATTTTCCAGGCAAGAGTGCTGGAGTGGGGTGCCATTGTCATCTGGTTAGATTAGGTTAAATTGCAGAGGTGGCTGGAAAGGTGAATCCAGATCTGAACCCAGGAAGAAAAACAGAAAGGTTTGCAGATGAGTCTGTAACCACGCTCATAAGTTTTTATCTTTTTGCCTGTGGCCGCAAACTTTCTTTTAACTCCTACTCAACTTACGTACTTGCCTAATTGCCATCAGCCTGGGTAACATCCTACACACTATGTGACTAGAAAGGAAAAATAATTTATCTTTTGGAATTTCAGTTTCAAATACCCTGGAGGAAGACTCTGCCTGGCCCTGATGGGTTGCCTGACTACAGTTTCCTATGGCCAGGGAAATGGGTTGTACTGATTGATCTTGCCCTCTCTGTGGCTAAGAAGATGGAAACCAAATGAACTGGAGGGGCCACTGGGAGCATTTCTTTGAGCCAGGCAGATGCCACAGTTTGTGCCTTCCTTACAAAGTAACTGGTGATAGAAAGCGTAGAAGTTGAGGTACATATTGCTAAAGTACAGACTTTAACTCATCAAGTTCATTGGTCTTGTGTGACACCATGTAGAAAACAAGTGTGCGTGCTAAGTCGCTTCAGTCATGTCCAACTCTTTGCGACCCTATGCACTATAGCCTGCCAGCTTCCTCTGTCCATGAGATTTTCCCAGCAAGGATACTGGAGTGGGTTGCTGTGCCCTGTGACATTAATTAAATTAATAATTAACTAATTAACTCAGTGTTCATTAAGGCCTTGCCATATACAAGCCCCTGTGTGAGACACATAGAGTACCCTTAGTGGTGAGGAATAAAGTAGGCACTCAGAAACTACACCTGAATCACTCATGTTCTTGTGACTTGGAGATTCTTTTCTTCCAGGCAGGAAACTGTCCTGTTTGACCTCTGCGCATGAGGATTCAGCCTGATCAGTGCTGTCACTGGAATCTTTGAGGGGTTTCTGTTGGTGGTTCTTAGATTCTACTCCTGGGAGGAACCACAAAACCTAAGATTTCTGTAAGTATGGCAGTTGAAAGGTCATGTGTTTCCTGATTCTTTATCAATGAAGATTGCTGAGGAGAATCTTATTTCAAGCCTATTTCCTCCAAGAGGGATGAATAAGCTGCACTTATTTATAAATGTTTGAAGCAGTATCTCCTGTATCTCAATTTTGCCACCTTCTCCTGCAAAAGGTGATCTGGGAGGTGCTGGTAGGTTAGGATTCTATCTCGCAAGCAAGTTGATTGCAAAGTGACCCGCCGCCTTGCCCCACTAAGAAGCATCTCAGCTGCAGGACTGAACTGATCAGCTGAAGCACATTCTTCTCTCCAATGAGGCCTTAAATGTGGCTGTCACCGTGGCTTCCCCAGACCAATAGGATCAGCAGCATCACCTTAGACTTATTAGAAATGCAGATTCTTGGGTCCTGCCTCATGCTTGCTGTATCAGAAGCTCTGGGATTGAGGTTCAACAGATTGTTTCAACAAGTCTCTCTGTTCCTTCATCCCCCACCAGATGACAGGATGTCAGCGAAAGTTTTAGAACCACTGACTTCAGGTTCCGTTCTACAGAAGAGATTTTTCTGATGATGGATAAAATTCCACAGAAGTGATTTTTAAAAAAAAATCTCTTCTTGGCTCTACATTTCTGATGATATTTTCTCTGAAAATTGCGGTAGTGGTAGACCAGTCAGTATCCTATTTTAAGTACTGACTCTTCCTATATGACAATGAAGAAATACATTTGAGTATTGGGTGTGGATGGTTTACATTTTGCTTGGCTTATTCAGCCTGGTATATATAATATATATCTAAACCAAAGCCAAAAACAACAGTACCCTTTCTGAATAAAGGAAAATGGGAACATTATAATCCGGGATCCTCTGGTGACCACTTAAATTTTTCAAATTACATTCGACTATGCATAGATATTCATATGGAGAAAAAAGAAAAGGATATCACCTCAGATCATTGGAAGCTGCTAAAATCATGGGGAATGATGGGAATTCCAGGAAGGCTGCTTTAATACTGATGAGGAATCTGGACTTTTCTCTATTTTTCAATGCATTTGTTTCCACAAAACTATTGTTCCCAGCAGAGTTCCCCAAGTGATAGGACTCTAGCGCTTGTTCTATTTATGACTATTTTAT
The DNA here is from genome assembly GCA_006410675.1 of Oreotragus oreotragus. Taxonomy (NCBI): domain Eukaryota; kingdom Metazoa; phylum Chordata; class Mammalia; order Artiodactyla; family Bovidae; genus Oreotragus; species Oreotragus oreotragus. Next base: position 12,783 of record SJYX01009685.1, on the reverse strand, counting down.
AACCAGGAACAGAAAGCTGCTTTGTTGGCCTCTTGTAACTGAACTAAAGAACTTTAAAAAGTGTCAGGTGCAAAGTTTTAAATTCACTACTCAAGTCATGGTTAATAAGCCATGGTGTCTCAGTGATTGCCTTCAGACCATCTCCTATCTCTGCTGCTGTTGCTGCTGCTGCTAAGTCGCTTCAGTCATGTCTGACTTTGTGCGACCCCATAGACAGCAGCCCACCAGGCTCCCCCGTCCCTGGGATTCTCCAGGCAAGAACACTGGAGTGGTTGCCAGTTCCTTCTCCAATGCGTGAAAGTGAAGTCGCTCAATTGTGTCTGACTGTTCGCGACACCATGGACTGCAGCCCACCAGGCTGCTCCGTCCATGGGATTTTCCAGGCAAGAGTACTAGAGTGGGGTGCCATTGCCTTTTCCTCTCCTATGCTGCTGCTGCTGCTGCTAAGTCACTTCAGTCGTGTCCGACTCTGTACGACCCCACAGATGGCAGCCACTAGGCTCCTCTGTCCCTGGGATTCTAGGCAAGAATACTGGAGTGGGTTGCCATGTCCTTCTCCAATGCATAAAAGTGAAAAGTGAAAGTGAAGTCACTCAGTCATGCCCGACTCTTAGCGACCCCATGGACTGCAGCCTACCAGGCTCCTCCATCCATGGGATTTTCCAGGCAAGAATACTGGAGTGGGTTGCCATTGCCTTCTCTGTTCCTCTCCTATATCTAGCAGCAAATATTTGTGGTGGGACTGATCCAGTGGGTTGCTGAATTACAGTGTAGGTTGAATCGATAACTTCATCAAATCTCTCAGGTAAGAATCATCAATAAAATTTATTGAGATAGTCTACATTTTTTGTACTAAGTTTTCAAACTATGATGTGTATTTCACATCCCCATCACAGCTCAGTTCAGGTAAGCCACGTTCAAATGCTCAGGAGCCACGTGTGGCTAGTGACTGCCATATTGGACAGCTCAGGTATGGGCTGTTGGGCTGAGCAGGCCAGTTAGCATTCTAGCAGTGAGACGATTTGATAATCGGAGTAAGGAGAGCACAAAGACCTCCTTACCTGAGTAAGTGAATGAGTAAGAGACACGTCCCAAGGGTTCCTCCTCTTCTTTCCACCAGCTCTACCTTAATCTGCTCCTAAGGGCTCTTCTTAGGGCTGGCTTTGGTCAGTTCCTCCTGCAGAATATTACAACCCTCTGACCATAGTTCTTCAGGCACTCTGTTTACCAGATTTAATCCCTTGAATCCGTTCGTCACCTCCACTGTATAATCACAGGGCATTTGATTTAGGTCGTACCTTGACAGGCCTAGTGGTTTTTCTTGCCTTACTTTAAGCCTTGTTATGGCACCCCAGGCTAAGATAATAAGGAAAGAAATACTCTACTAATGCCTACCTCAGCTGTAGTTGTGAAAGATAACGGACAAAGAAGAACTGGTGTTGGGCTCCCAAAGGACAATGGACAAGGGGAAGTCTCCCAGGGATTAGGACTAAGGGCTGTCAGCTGGGTCAGCAGTCAACCTCCCCTTGCCATAGTCCTGTTACGGGTGTGCTGTTCTGGCTCTCAGAATTTGCTTGTTGCTGGGGGGCTGTGACAGTGGTGTATTTCCTTTTCGTTCTTCCCCCAGAATTCTTTATTGCAGTCTCCCTGTTACTTTCACTACTATTTTCTATTTGGTTTAATGGGGGGTAATAATTTGTCTTTTAGTCTTAGAGCAGCCCCATCTGAACCCAACAGACAGGAAAGCACGCAGAGACTCTAGGCTTTGAGCACAATGTAACAAACAGATGAACCTTGATCCATGTATGAGAATGGGCACATAGATGAGTTTAGGTGGCTGAGAGGTTAGAGCCCACTACTCACTTCCCAGTAGCCTTTCCTCTCGTCTTAGTAATGGAACCCGGGGCCATGGCCAAGTTCAATTGCATGAGACAGGAATAAACCCTGTAGAAAGTAATGTGTTTGATAGTTATTCACATACTCTTGAGATCATGCTTAGTTCACTTTTCTTTTCAGTGAAGTGATAGCTGGGAAATCGTTCAAGGGAAAACTGTGGTAGTTGAGGATGGACTTTTTAATTAATCAGCTGTCACAAATGTAGTGGAAAATTCAGTGAGATTTCTAAATGCCCAGTAGCATCTGACCAGTCAATTGTCATATCTGTAAATGCTGTTTGTAATGAGGATTTTTCAATTGTCAGAGTTTGTCCCCACTACAGCTCCCATACGGAATCTAGGAGTTGGTTCTCCAGTTAACAGAGTTCCAAAATGAGTCTGTTTTAGTGTCAAGATTGGAACACAATAATTTTTTTTTGGATTCTGTCTTGGACCCTCAATTCATACACACTGACATAGGAGGCTTAATGACTTTTCTGATCCCCATAATATTCATGTAATATTGGCATAATTCAGTAGAAAATATCACTTTGTCACTCTTTAATCTCAAAAACAAAGGGATATTGAAACAGAGTGGAGTGTCTTAAAGATGATATTCTCTTGCTCTTATTGCAAGAATCCACTAATAATCTCAGTTAAGCAGGCTGTTGTCATAAAAATGGGGTGTGAAAACATCCACACAGATAGTTTGCTTTCTATTTTCTTAATTTTAAACATTAGATTTTCAACACATGGAATAAAAAGCCAACTTCAGCATAAAAGTAGAATTTCTCTTGTTTCTTACATAGCTACCCACTTAAGAAGGATTTTTTTTTCCCCCCAAGGAATTCATGCACTGAGTATAGGGCTCAGTCTTACATACATACTTTCCCACATGTGATCCTGAATAGCCTGCTGAATGATAAGATGATAAGATGAACAAAAGCAAGACCAGAAGCTTGCTTTTCTTTATTTCTTTTTTTTAAAAAAAAGGAACAAAAGGTTTATTGTGCAGGCCTCCAAATGACAAAACAGCTTACTAAAAATGCAAGTTTGAAGCGAGTTGATGTTTCATTGCTGTTTAAAAGCTCTTTCCAAGCCTTGATTAACACATTGATAATTGAAAACTATCTGGACACGTTATATGTTCTAGATACTAATCTGAGGCTTTCAGGAGTCCCTATACCTTCAGACTAGCTAAGCTGCCTGAAATCCTTTCTGGAGGGAGGAAGGGTAGAAATAAACCCAACGGTTGAGTTAAATAAATACAGTTAGATGTTCCACATTTGTTGAGACAGCTTTCAATCCAGAGAGTATTTGTTCCAGTTATCTGATCAGCCTCATTAAAAGCTGCAGCTGCCCAGAGCCGCTTTATGAGAGCGATACACCCTGAAATAACCCAAACTAATGATTTCTTAGGGCAGTGTTAAAGAGCTTCCAGATAGTCGTACAATGTCCTGAGCCAACAGGATCAACTTCCTCTTGCCATTGCCCTTTGTTATGTAAAAAGGATGGAAGCTGTTTTTTTCTGGAGAGACATTTACCATAAAATGGTTTGCTTACATTTATTTTCATATGAACACAAACATCTCCCAACTGCAGAATTACAAACAGCTGTCCAAAAAAGGACGGCTCCACTAATCGCTGGCTATTGTGATTGGCAATGGGTTTTCTGGGACTTGTACCATTTTAGTGACTGTGGAGGCTTGAGTGTGTGTGCTTTAAGTACATGGCTAAACTGGAGATGTACGGCTGTCCTGAGCCCTTAACTGAGTATGGTGTTTCTCCAGCTAGTTTGCTTACAATGAGTTTCTCAGGCTTGTAACTACCAGGCTCAAGTCTCATATGCATGAGACCTGCTGTGTTCCATGAGTGTCTGTGTTAGTTGCTCAGCCATGTCCGACTCTTGTGACTCCATGGACTGTAGCCCACCAGGCTCCCCTGTCCATGAGATTCTCTAGGCAAGAATGCTGGAGTGGGTTGCCGTGCCCTTCTCCAGGGGATCTTCCCAACCCAAGGATCGAAACCCAGTCTCCTGCACTGCAGGCAGACTCCTCACCGTCTGAACCACCAGGGAAGCCTGTTCCATGAGTAGATGTAACCAGTCTCTGACTTGTCCTTTTTCCTACCCTACTTAAAAAAAAAAAANGAGGATGGACTTTTTAATTAATCAGCTGTCACAAATGTAGTGGAAAATTCAGTGAGATTTCTAAATGCCCAGTAGCATCTGACCAGTCAATTGTCATATCTGTAAATGCTGTTTGTAATGAGGATTTTTCAATTGTCAGAGTTTGTCCCCACTACAGCTCCCATACGGAATCTAGGAGTTGGTTCTCCAGTTAACAGAGTTCCAAAATGAGTCTGTTTTAGTGTCAAGATTGGAACACAATAATTTTTTTTTGGATTCTGTCTTGGACCCTCAATTCATACACACTGACATAGGAGGCTTAATGACTTTTCTGATCCCCATAATATTCATGTAATATTGGCATAATTCAGTAGAAAATATCACTTTGTCATTCTTTAATCTCAAAAACAAAGGGATATTGAAACAGAGTGGAGTGTCTTAAAGATGATATTCTCTTGCTCTTATTGCAAGAATCCACTAATAATCTCAGTTAAGCAGGCTGTTGTCATAAAAATGGGGTGTGAAAACATCCACACAGATAGTTTGCTTTCTATTTTCTTAATTTTAAACATTAGATTTTCAACACATGGAATAAAAAGCCAACTTCAGCATAAAAGTAGAATTTCTCTTGTTTCTTACATAGCTACCCACTTAAGAAGGATTTTTTTCCCCCCCAAGGAATTCATGCACTGAGTATAGGGCTCAGTCTTACATACATACTTTCCCACATGTGATCCTGAATAGCTTGCTGAATGATAAGATGATAAGATGAACAAAAGCAAGACCAGAAGCTTGCTTTTATTTCTTTTTTTTAAAAAAAAGGAACAAAAGGTTTATTGTGCAGGCCTCCAAATGACAAAATAGCTTACTAAAAATGCAAGTTTGAAGCGAGTTGATGTTTCATTGCTGTTTAAAAGCTCTTTCCAAGCCTTGATTAACACATTGATAATTGAAAACTATCTGGACACGTTATATGTTCTAGATACTAATCTGAGGCTTTCAGGAGTCCCTATACCTTCAGACTAGCTAAGCTGCCTGAAATCCTTTCTGGAGGGAGGAAGGGTAGAAATAAACCCAATGGTTGAGTTAAATAAATACAGTTAGATGTTCCACATTTGTTGAGACAGCTTTCAATCCAGAGAGTATTTGTTCCAGTTATCTGATCAGCCTCATTAAAAGCTGCAGCTGCCCAGAGCCACTTTATGAGAGCGATACACCCTGAAATAACCCAAATTAATGATTTCTTAGGGCAGTGTTAAAGAGCTTCCAGATAGTCGTACAATGTCCTGAGCCAACAGGATCAACTTCATCTTGCCATTGCCCTTTTTTATGTAAAAAGGATGGAATCTGTTTTTTTCTGGAGAGACGTTTACCATAAAATGGTTTGCTTACATTTATTTTCATATGAACACAAACGTCTCCCAACTGCAGAATTACAAACAGCTGTCCAAAAAAGGAAGGCTCCACTAATCACTGGCTATTGTGATTGGCAATGGGTTTTCTGGGACTTGTACCATTTTAGTGACTGTGGAGGCTTGAGTGTGTGTGCTTTAAGTACATGGCTAAACTGGAGATGTACGGCTGTCCTGAGCCCTTAACTGAGTATGGTGTTTCTCCAGCTAGTTTGCTTACAATGAGTTTCTCAGGCTTGTAACTACCAGGCTCAAGTCTCATATGCATGAGACCTGCTGTGTTCCATGAGTGTCTGTGTTAGTTGCTCAGCCATGTCCGACTCTTGTGACTCCATGGACTGTAGCCCACCAGGCTCCCCTGTCCATGAGATTCTCTAGGCAAGAATGCTGGAGTGGGTTGCCGTGCCCTTCTCCAGGGGATCTTCCCAACCCAAGGATCGAAACCCAGTCTCCTGCACTGCAGGCAGACTCCTCACCGTCTGAACCACCAGGGAAGCCCGTTCCATGAGTAGATGTAACCAGTCTCTGACTTGTCCTTTTTCCTACCCTACTTAAAAAAAAAAAAATCTTCTTTGAGTTGCTTCTTTTAGTTTGTTCCCTTGCCTTCGAATTTATATGAACCAGCATCCTAGAATATAATTTTAAATTTCAAAGAAGGACTTGGATTTGAAAGCACTTTTTTATTTCCTCCACATTTGGTCTGGGTGGTGATTGTATTAAATCAGGCTTTTATGGAAACACTATCATTAAAAAAAAAACTTCTCATAGTCTCTAGGGACAGGACTTGGAAATCTGACACAGGCCTTTCTGATTAGGGGTATGAGAACTCCCACTTGTTAGCAATGGTTTTGTTTTGTTTTTGATTTATAATAACTCCCAGCTAATGGTCCTGTTTATAGAACTATTTAAAGAAGTTCTAAACTAAAATTGTAAAGGAACTAGATGAGAAACATTAACAAAACACATTAACACAACAAATAGATTTGTGTCTCCACCCCAGCAGGGCACAGTCTGTCAATGCTGTCTCCTTATTTTTCTGCCCTTTTCTTCGATCTGACTTGCTGCCTCCTTTTCCCCTTCCCTCCTCACCCCTCAGGGGGCCCGGCCATTTCTCTGGCCTCTAGAGTCTTGACTCTGCTTCCTTTCATTCTTTCTCCCGTGATCCTCTAGGCCCTCAGTTTTGTTCTGTCCTCCCACCAATTTTTCCTGAATTTTCCATTGCCTGAACCTTCTCTGGGCTGCTCTGCCATCCTTCTCTTCATTCCCCTTTGGCCTGAGGCCTCTTTTCCTTGCCTTCCTGTTCATTCTGCTGTTAGTCAGAAGCCACCTCTTAACCTTGGAGGGACTTTTTTTTTTTTTTCTCTGAAATTAGTTCAAATTTAGGCAGATCCATTTCGGGAACTTTCAGAGCAGGAATTTCCTAGCAAAGCAAACACCAGAGCATAAGATGCTGTGTTTCAGAAGGAATTGTTTTGGGTTAAGTGTGATAATTAAACGTTCCCTTTCCCACCAGGAGCTACGAAAACTAAACAGATGACAGGAGGTGGACGGGAGATCAAATAGTCACTATTCCTAATAAAGCTGGACTAGTGACCCTGACTTGACCTGTGGTCAAAACCAAGCTTCTATTTAAATTGTCTCTCTGGTCGCCGGCAGAGCAGCCAGCCAACAAATGTTGCGACCTTTCCCCAGGTGTCTCTCAGTATGAGGAGTCACAAATGAGGGCCTGCTGAGAACTCTTGTTTTTCAGCCTTGGCGATGCCCCTCTAATTCTGTCCACTCTTGGGGCATGATGAATGCAAGTGCACACTGCATGCGTGCTCATGCTTAGTCCCCAGTTTTATCCATTAGATCACATCACATGTAATAATTAATTTAAATGAATCTGTCCTTTTAGCTAATACAAATTAATAAGATACATTTTTATACAACTCAGTCTATTTTTCTAAAATTCTGACTGAACACCTGATAACTTTTTGAGCTCCAAGGACACAAAAATGAATTGGATGTGGATGATTTTGGCCAACAAGGAACAGGTGCAGGCAAATTAATTAGACATAACGGTATGCAAAAACGTTGTTATCGAGGAGTCCCGTATGAAAAGCCCTCATGGGGGAGGGCCATCTCTGTTTCATAAGTACTTTCATAAATCCTTAGGCAAAAATAAGTAGGTTTTGTAAAGCTGATGGAATTTGGAGTGCCCTTTTTGAGAAAACATAAAATTATTAATTTAAAATCAGATTCCAGAGTGACTATCCAGAATAAGAAGAGAAACCACAGAAAAATTACTAAAGCCTTGGAGATACAAGTCCTTGGTTTCGGAGTTCTTTCGAGGCATTTCTCCAGAAATGCTCCATTTTGCTATCTAGTTTCTTGCCTGATGGCAGGAACTCTGTGGTTCCTGGCAACTTCCAAAATTCATGGGGTAGATGGAATTGGGGCCTGAAACTTAACTGTCACTGTCTTCATGGTAAATCTGCTCTGGGGAAGATTTCCAGAGTTTGAGTGTTGGTTGGATCGTGACTTCAAATAATGGAGGAATAACTTTGCAAAAAAGGGGAGGAGCATGGAAGAGCTCTGTACACTGTAACTGCTCCCCAAACCCCCATCAACCTTCAGGAAAACGGCAAAAATCACATTAGGCCCACTGTGCTTGTTTCTTCTGAAAATGGGTGAAGAATTACTTCTGCATTTTGATTGATGTGAGATCAAAAAAGAATTGAGAAGTGATTGACATGGGTGTTATCTATGTTGCAGTATCTTAAATGCCATGATCTTTTTCTAACTATGTTATGACATGTAACAGTATATACATCAAACCCTGCAAAAATATATGGTTAGAATATTTGTATTTGTATTAATTACTCGTATTAATCTGGTACTGGATTAATTTATGCCACATTATCTCTCAAACTGAAAATATCTAAAATCATTTATATATATATATATATATATATTTCTTTTTCTGAAGCCTTACCATTTCTAATCTCCGTTAATGGCACTTATATCCATGCTGTGTTTTCAAACAGAATCCAAAGTCACCAAGTCTTGTCCATTGCACTAATGAAATTGTACATTTAAGTCTCGTTCCTCTTCCCCTATCTTGACCAGAGAGTCAAGGTATCTACTTCTGCTTTATTGACTATGCCAAAGCCTTTGATTGTGTGGATCACAATAAACTGTGGGAAATTCTGAAAGAGATGNGATACTGGGAAAGATTGAAGGTGGGAGGAGAAGGGGATGACAGAGGATGAGATGGTCAGATGGCATCACTGACTCAAGGGACATGAGTTTGAGTTAAATCTGGGAGTTGGCGATGGACAGGGAAGCCTGATGTGCTACAGTCCATGGGGTCACAAAGAGCTGGACATGACTGAACTGAACTGAACTGACCAGAGAATGCCCTTTTAAAGCGCCCTATTGCCTGCTGAAGTGATGTCATTCATTGCTAAAATGATGAAGGGTGCCTATGCTAGACAGAAATGTATCTCCATCAAATATGTCTATATCCTAGTGCCTGGAACCTATGAATAGATTACCTGACATGGCCAAAGGGACTTTGTAGATGTGATGAAAGATACAGACCTTGAGATGGAGAGACTATCCTAATTTTTTGGGTGGATTCTGTTAAGAGAGAGGCAAGAGGCTCAGATTAAAAAGAGTAGGAAATGTAACTCTGGAAACAGAGAAAGGAGAGAGGTAGAGGTGAGGAAAAGGGAGTTTTGAAGATGCTACCTTACTGGCTTTGAAGATGGAAAAAGAGGCCACCAGGCAAGAAATGCAGACAGCTTCCAAAATCTGAAAAAGCCAGCAAAGCAAATTCTGTTAAGAGAGAGGCAAGAGGCTCAGATTAAAAAGAGTAGGAAATGTAACTCTGGAAACAGAGAAAGGAGAGAGGTAGAGGTGAGGAAAAGGGAGTTTTGAAGATGCTACCTTACTGGCTTTGAAGATGGAAAAAGAGGCCACCAGGCAAGAAATGCAGACAGCTTCCAAAATCTGAAAAAGCCAGCAAAGCAAATTCTCTCCTATACCCTCTAGAAGCAGCACAGCTCCAACAAACTTTAATTTTAGCCCCAGTAAGATCCAGTTTGGACGTCTGACTTCCAGAACTGTAGAATAATGAACTTGTATTGTTTTTAAGCCACTATGTTTGTGTTAATTTGTTATGGCAGTAATGGGAAACTGTAACAGTGACAATAATTCATTCTTTACCACTGTGGTCAAAATGGTCCATTCATCAGCCTTGAGTACTGAAGAAAGCTAACGTTGTAAAAAAGAAAAAAAAAAACTGAATCACTATAACCTTCACTTTTCTCTCCCTTGAAGCTTTTCTCCTTCTGTAACCCAGAATCTCAGGACTCAGCCTAGAACAAAAAGGCCAGCACTGCGAGAGAGCGGGGACTCTGATCCACCAGAGGTGGCTGTGGGTTTCTCAGTATCTCAGTGCCGACCTGTGAGGTTTGGAGCACAGTGCTGATAGCTGTGATTATGGCCTTTCTGGGCCAGGGCCTTGGTGATCCAGGTGAGGATGATCTTGGCCTCTCCGAGGGGCTCAGCTATTAATCTGACACTCTCATATTTATATCCGGGGGTGCCTCCAGCCTTACCCACTCTGTGTCAGAACCCCCAAGCCCTGACTTAGAGGTGTATAACGAATCCAGACATCCTTTCCCTAAGAAAGAGCCCCCTTTTTCGTTCCTTTTACTTCCAAGAGGCTCACATATCTTCCCAATCCGTTAATGATTTGAAAGTCTGTTTAATCATCAAGAAAATGGTTGGAATTATACCCGCTCTCCTTCTAAGGAGGTAGCTTGGTTCCAGTGCAAAATTCCTCCCCCATTCCCTGTGACCTACACTGGGAATATCAGGAAGAGACACAAGAGATGTTTCCACGTTCCCTAGAGCAATAGGTGCTTGTTTCCCTTATCTTACGTAATTGTCCAAAAGCAGGAACAGTAAGTTACCAGGAAACCAATTTTCAGTATTATAGAAGAAACAACTTGTCTGCTGTGGACTGTCACTGAAAGAACAAAATGTAACAGTTGAACACAGTAGCATCCTCAGGAAGAAAGACGTATGCCCCACAACGTTCCCGTCAGCTCTGTAACTTGAAGTCCAATCCTTGCCACAGTCCCAAAGAGCTGTCACTATGCATGTGTTGTTGGGGGGTTTCTGCCTTAAGAAATGGTAAACTGGTGGAATCACCTCACAAATACTCTAGTTTTATGGAAGGTGACTGTCAAATGCTGCATTTCAGATGGTCTTTGGTAATCTGAAAACTGACTTTTAAAACATTAGTTCATTTACCGTTCCCTTCTGCTTTTTAGAAGCATATCAGACTGTCTTGGGTGACTTGATTCTGTGAAACATTTCCTGTTATTCTTGTTTTTAAGATATTTTAAGTTTGGGCTTTAATGACAAGAGAGCAAATCTATCTTTATATTTTCACTAACATCTATTTTTTGTCATAAATTTCTATCCCAGGCTTTCATCTAGGCAAAAGTAAATAAACAAAGATACAAATAAAAGCCCTAACAATTTTAAAGAAACTTATTGAAAACATTGTCTTCTAGGCACCAGGCCAGTTGCCAAAAATAGAAAAATGAGTTAAACTTAGTCCCTTTCCTAGAGAAGCTCCCTTTTTAATGGTGGAGAAAAGCATGTCACCACCATCAAGTACAGAACCGCTCAATTGATATTTATGTTCATACTTTGTGTAAGCCTCTGTAGTTTCAGAAATAAACATGACACATATGAAGCCTGCCCACAAGTAGCTTAGAATTTGGTGAAGAGAGCAGCCTCTGAACTAATTTTCACAAGTATAACCAATGTCTCAGTGGAAAACCAAAACACTGTATGAAAATGCTTAACAGGACCACCACTTCATATTTGAAGGGCAGGACCAATATTAGTTAGGAAAGAGTAGAAACATTTAGTGTGGGATGGGTGAAGTGAGCAGAGAGAAGATTTCAACGTCAGTTCAGTTCAGTCACTCAGTTGTGTCCGACTCTTTGCGACCCCATGAATCACAGCACGCCAGGCCTCCCTGTTCATCACCATCTCCCAGAGTTCACTCAGACTCGCATCCATTGAGTCAGTGATGCCATCTAGTATCTCATCCTCTGTCGTCCCCTTCTCCTCCTGCCCCCAATCCCTCCCAGCATCAGAGTCTTTTCCAATGAGTCAACACTTCACATGAGGTGGCCAAAGTACTGGAGTTTCAGCTTTAGCATCATTCCTTCCAAAGAAATCCCAGGGTTGATCTCCTTCAGAATGGACTGGTTGGATCTCCTTGCAGTCCAAGGGACTCTCAAGAGTCTTCTCCAACACCACAGTTCAAAAGCATCAATTCTTCGGCACTCTGCCTTCTTCACAGTCCAAGTCTCACATCCATACATGACCACAGGAAAAACCATAGCAGGTACCAAAGAGCCTTGAGGCTAGAAAGAGGATGAAATGTCTTGAAAACTAACGGCCCTTATTAGGGCTGGAATAAAGAAGGGCAGTGGAAGAACATTGTGTGGGTTATGATTTAAAATTAAGCGTAGATGAAGTCTCTTAAATATATGCCAAGATTAAGAACTTTTAAAGAAAACCCAGTAAAACACCATTGTACATTGGTTGTTTAGGTACTTGCTCATTCAGTGAACACTTATTAAATGCTCATTATGTGCCATCTCTCTGATAAGCACTGAGAATAAAAAAGATGAATAGACATGATCTCTACATGTACACTAAGTAGTTTGTATTGTGATGGAAGCAGATATAAGACAGGATGAAAACCAGAGATGAGGAAACAATCCTATGTTCATACTGTTTTAAGAAGAGGTATAATTCTCATGCAGCTGTTCTGAGATGACTGGCTCAAATCACATCTAAAAATAAGAGGAGAGTGCTGAATGGCAGCAGAACTCCCATCTGGTTACTCATCAGAACCTGGGCAGGCTTTACTATTGCAAGTGCCTGATTTGCTCCCTCGATCTAGTGAATTTCAGTCTGTCGGAGGTGAGACCCAAGAATCTAGAATCTTTAAAAGCACCCCAGTGATTCTGTGTGTGTTCTGCAAGTGGCATCTGGGAACGACTGAGACGGAGCGTGACCTGGGAGGTCGCAGTAACATTTCCCAACACGTGTGCTGCAGACTGTTCACAGATGATATTTGGACAAAGGATCGAGGGGTGTAATGAGTTGAACTGTGTCCCCTCCTCTCCCAAAAGTTCTAATTCTCGGAGCCTAAGGATGTGAGCTTATTTGGAGATGGTTTTACGAGGTTATCAAGTGTAAATGAGGTCGTTTGTGTCGACTGCCATCCAGTATAACTTGTGTCTTACCAGAAGGGGTGCTCGAGCGCGGACAGACATGCACGGAA
>SJYX01009682.1:144732-158794 GCA_006410675.1 Oreotragus oreotragus | reverse complement strand
TGCAGCCATGAAATTAAAAGACGCTTACTCCTTGGAAGAAAAGATATGACCAACCTAGATAGTATATTCAAAAGCAGAGACATTACTTTGCTGACTAAGGTCCGTCTAGCCAAGACTATGGTTTTTCCTGTGGTCATGTATGGATGTGAGTGTTGGACTGTGAAGAAGGCTGAGCGCTGAAGAATTGATGCGTTTGAACTGTGGTTTGGAGAAGACTCTTAAGAATCACTTGGACTGCAAGGAGATCCAACCAGTCCATTCTGAAAATCAGCCCTGGGATTTCTTTGGAAGGAATGATGCTAAAGCTGAAGCTCCAGTACTTTGGCCACCTCATGCGAAGAGTTGACTCATTGGAAAAGACTCTGATGCTGGGAGGGATTGGAGGCAGGAGGAGAAGGGGAACGACCGAGGATGAGATGGCTGGATGGCATCATGGACTCGATGGACGTGAGTCTGAGTGAACTCCAGGAGTTGGTGATGGACAGGGAGGCCTGGCGTGCTGTGATTCATAGGGTCGCCAAGAATTGGACACGACTGAGTGACTGAACTGAAAAGCTCTGTTATAAAGGACCTTCCTGCAGAACCTTTGAATCTGTTTTCCAAACTTTTCTGAGGGTAGAATCGTCAGACCCTAGACTGAAAAGTCTGAATCAGTGGACCTGGCAATGTCTATTTTTAGTAACTACATCAGGTGATCATTATCATGAGGTAAGCGTGGGAAACTCTGTTGAATCAAACCAGAGGCTACTGCCTATACAGAAGGACATGTTTGACCTGTGTAGCCAAACTATTCCATCCTGCATTCCTCAAAGTGTCTTGACCTATGATTGTCAATGAGCCTACTCTCTCCACAATCTGATCTCTTGGGAGTCTTCTTTAAAAAAACAAAACAAAAAACATTATTTACTTATTTTGGCTGCACTAGGTCTTCATTGCCAGGTGCAGGATTTCTCTAGTTGCAGAGAGCAGGGGCTACTGTCTAGCTGGTGGCACATGGCTTCTCGTTGCAATGGCTCTTCTTGTTGCAGAGCACAGCCTCTAGGACACATGGGCTTCAGTAGTTGCGGCTCTCAGGGCTAAGTGGCTCTGTGGCATGTGGGATCCCCCCAAACCAAAGATCAAACCCATCCCCTGCACTGCAAGGCAGATTCTCAACCTCTGGACCAGGGAAGTCTTCTTATGAGTCTTTATCCTGAATCATTTCAAAGTCTCAGGAAGTAACTGTGAGGAGACTCAACATCACCCACACTTCAACTTTCACAGGAGATTTGGGCCCAAACCATAGAAAAATAAAACAGCATGGAAAATCTTGGGGCCCAAAGATTTTAATTCTTTTTGGATTAAAGAGAAATAGTCAGCTTTCCATACAGATTTCCCTCCCTCTCCTTAGAAATCAGGATAGCATGAAAAACTCTCTTCCTTTAAGAACTCCAACTACCTTGAGAATAGGTGAGTTTGACATCTTTCACATTCCCACTTCACCCCAATCCCACCATTTCAGTTAACTGGGTATTCTGGTCTCCAGCATTTTATCACATAGCTTAGAAGATTGATGTGCTTCATAAAGGACAGTATAACAAATTAAAGGCTTAGCTTTACATATTGTTTTAAGACTCACATAATATTATTCTAATAATACAATGCTGGTTTATTTTCAGGCTGGGCTTATCAACTAAAGGATACCATTATAAAGTAAGGACCAAGCAGATAATTAATGACAACTGCCCAAATCTTTTTCCTGTGTAAAGCACTGTTGAGGTTTTCAAAAGATATATCAGAAATACAAAAGACCAGTGAACATATGAAAAAATTGCTCCACCTCAGCAAGAATACAAATTAAAAGAATGAGCTCATTTTTTACCTATCAAATTGGCAAAGATAAAAAAGAATAATCCCCAGTGCTGGTGAGGTTGACTCCCTTGCTAAAAGGAGTATAAATTGGGATGGCTTTTCCAGAAGGTAATTGGAATATGTATTTATAAAGTCTTAAAAGTGGCTACATGTCTTAATCTAGCACTTTTTCTTTGTAAGAATTTATCCTAAAAAAAAAGAAAGAAAGACTGGACACAAAGATTTATGACAAGATTGTTCATTATAACACTGACTATATTGGCAAGTACCTGGAGAAAAGAACCCAGCAACAGAAAATTGTGAAGCAAACTAAGGCAGAGACATACAATGGATATATTGCACTGTCACAAAAAACTGAGGAGGTATGATAATATTTATAGATGGGGAAGTATTTAATATGCTGGCAAAAAATTCAGTTTAAAAAATAATTATAAGAGGTATGACCTCATTTTTGTTTTTAAAAATTGTAGTAGACTATTTGGGCACAGTTGCCTAGTCTCCAATTCATTATTGGGAATCACCCCCACAACCCTACCTGAAAGGGGTGGCCTTCCTGGTCCTGTTTTAGTAACAGCTTGACATTGGCTGATAAAAGCGTGGGATCAGTAAATAGCTAGAATTCTCTGACTGGAGAATAAGAACTAACAGACACAATACTGTGCCCACATGATTGCTGAGGAATAAACTGAAGGAGGCTGTCCAAATAGGGCTGGGACGGCCGTTTTCACTCACTCGCAGGCAGAAGAGTAGCAGAATGAGCCTGGTCTGCAGGAAGGAAAGGAGGACAGAGAAACAACGTGAGCTTCAAAAGACTGTGACGTGTGGAAGGAGGGGTGTCCTCTCCCTAACTTTTAAGCAAGCCTCCTTTCATTGAACTATCTTGAGTCACATAAGGAGTAAACCTCTGAATTTAACAGATACTATCCCTGAAAGATGGTATTTCAGACCAATTTTCTCCGTTTTTTCTTTTAAATTGTAACATGACATAAAGGTCAAAAAGCCTGCACTCCACCCAGGATTACGCACTTAACTGTGTGATTTGGAGAAGTCAGTCCACCGTCTAGATTCTGTGAGACTTGCAAGCAGGAAAGCCCAGGTTTTTAGAAAGGACAAAGCACATTCATGGGGGTAGGACCCAGAGAACTCCCGTCTGCCCACCTTGCAGGTGGCTCAAAGCCCAAGTGAAAAAGACTGAATCATGCCCTGCTAGTGAGTGGCAGTCTAGACGTGAATCCTGGTTCTTCTTAGGACACGAGCAAGTGGGTTCGGGCAAATTGCTTAATGATTTTACAGCTCAATTTCCCTATCTGTAAAATGGGATTAATTTTTTAAATTAGTTCATTCATTTATTTAAATTGGAGATAATTACTTTACAATATTGTGGTGGTTTTTTGCCGTACATCAACATGAATCAGACACAGGTACACATGTGTCCCCCCATCCTGAAACCCCTCCCACCTCACCCCATCCCTCTGGGCTGTCCCAGGGCACCGGCTTTGAGTGTCCTGCTTTGTGCATCGAATTTGCACTGGTCATCTATTTTCCATATACATGTTTCAATGCTATTCTCTCAGATCATCCCACCCTCGCCTTCTCCCACATAGTCCAAAAGCATGTTCTTTACATCTGTGTCTCTTTTGTTATCTTGCATATAGGGTGGTCATTACTTTCTAAATTCCATATATATGTGTTAATATACTGTATTGGTGTTTCTCTGACTTACTTCATACTGTATAATAGGCTCCAGTTTCATCCACGGCATTAGAACTGACTTGAATGCATTCTTTTTTATAGCTGAGTAATATTCCATTGTTTATATGTACCACAACTTCCTTATCCATTCGTCTGCCAGTGGACATCTAGGTTGCTTCCATGTCCTGGCTATTGTACACAGTGCTGCGATGAACATTGGGGTACATGTGTCTCTTTCAATTCTGGTTTCTTCAGTGTGTATACTCAGCAGTAGGGAGTTCTATTTCCAGTTTTTTGAGGAATCTCCACACTGTTCTCCATAGTGGCTGTACTAGTTTGCATTCCCACCAGCAGTGTAAGAGGGTTGGGATTAATTCTTACAAAGCTTCCTTAGGACTGCTGAAGGATTAAAATGAGCTAACTCATGTAAAGTTCTTATCATAGGAACTAGAACATAAAATAAGCATTAGTTGTGGTTTCCAGAGACCCTGTTCAAGGAAAAGGTATTCCTTACTTTCCAAGAAACAGACTAGTCTCCCAGGCCAATGCTTCTCAAACTTCAGTATGCCTAAGTGCTAAGTCACTTCAGACGTGTCCGACTCTGTGCAACCCCATAGACGGCAGCCCACCAGGCTCCCCCGTCCCTGGGATTCCCTAAAGATGCTGTTAATAAGCAGATTCTGGGGTGGTCTCAGAATTTGCATTTCCAACTAGTTCTAGGTAAAACCAGGCAGGTAATCCACCAAGCTGTGTCAGTGCTAACACTTCTGCCTCAAAGAAACGCATAAAACCTCATACCTGTTTCCAATGTGCAAAAGAACTCATAATCAACTGGAAAGTTTTAAGAGTGGGACCTTTTAATTACTTAGATGTTCTCACTAAATTGGAGTTAAACATCGCCATGTTTTCAGTTTCCACTTTCAGAGCAACTGCTTCTAAAATATATTATTAGTTCACTTTTTGGCTTTGGTAAGTTCAGGACATAATTTAGTCTTTCTTTGATGATTTGTGAGGCACTTCAGAGTCTTACAGTGCCTCTGGTCATTATTTAGAGCATTCATTTTCATTGCCTGGCTCCATAGACACAGGAGTTATGGGGTAAGAAATTGGACTGAATTTGTTCAGACCCAGAGCATAGTCTGAACTGCATTGAAGGGTTTTATGTGTTTCTACTGATTCTTTGGAATGAGTGTCTTTGCTGACCATAAAGTGAAATGAAGGATGCTATTCTGGTTACTTGAAGGGTCTGATCATGCTCTAAATAGTTGAGTTATATACACTGCTACAGAATAACACCATGCCATGCCAGGGGTGCAGCCAGGCACTCCTGGCCGTTCTGTGGAGGATGCTAAAAGAAGCTTCCATGGGAAGCACTCAAGACTTTGAGGATATCAGGAGCTCTTTCACCTCTCATCACTGCAATATTGCTTTCTCTTGTCTTAACAAAGAATTAGGGCAGCTTCAAAGCCATTTTGCAAATAAACAGACTCAGGACTGCTGCTACTGAACATTCAAGAAACCTGCTTTTCTTTACTCATGGTGGTTTTACAGAGGATTTCTACTCCACGGAATGGTCATTTCTCAAGCTGTTTCAAACTCACAAGATCTATTAGGAATCACATGAACCATGTCTAGCCTTGCCTGGCTGTTTTTCTCAGTTCAGTTCTCTTTCTTTCCTTCTCCTCCATCCCCCTCCATCCTTTCTTCTCCTCCCTCCCACGCATTCTTACTGAGGCATGACACACTCTCAGAGAAGGCTGCATCCTCTCTCCCACCCCTGCTATATCCCATCCTTGCTCTCTGAGCTTACTCCTTTCAACCAGCCCTATTCTTATAGGAAAACTTGGTCTCCTTTTGATATATTTAAGTCAGGCCCCATTTCTCCCAGGTAGTCCCTGAATCTTTCCAAATATCTGCAGGTCTCAGCACACAGACATTCTTACCAAAGACTGTTAACAAAAGCTCTTTTGGAGCCTGAGATACATCCAGTCTGACCCTCCCTTCAACAGACATGAGTGTGAGAGTTTGCTGGGACAACCCTGCAGCAACACCAATACCAACCCAAAATAAACACAAATCTAACTCCAGTAGCTTTGAAGAATCATGTAGATTAACATCAGTCACATTGTTTTAAAAGTTCTAATAGACACTATTTAAAAGTAAAAAGAAACAGGTAAAATTAATGTTGGAGATGTACTTTAACCCAATATATTAAAATATTATCACTTCAATGAGTAGTCAGTGTAAAAAATTGTCAACAAAATAGGTTTTTCACTTTTTTTTTTTTTCTACACTAAGTCGTCAAAATCCCCCGTGCACGCTACACTTGCTGTGTGTCTCAGTTTGGACCAGCCACACTTTCATGGCTCAGTAGGCAAAGGTGGGCCCTAATGTCCACATAGAAAGAGGAGACTGTAGATGTCTACTGTGATTCCCATGAAGGAGCAGAGTGAAAGTTTTTACAAGCATATCATAAAGGCTACATCTTTAAAACCTTTCTTAGCCAACTCTCTCCACCCAAGGCAAGTGCTAAGAATCTCACACCCCACTCAGCCCCACTCACCCCCTCGCTGCTTTGTTCTGGTCTTCCTTTTCCCTCCTCCTCAACTTGCTTTTACTGGCCTAGGCCCCTGATACTGAAAACGCTTCTCTGACTGCTTTTCCTCCAAGAATTAGTCCTTCAGGAATTACAGTGAATAACATGATCTATTTTGTTGGCTGATTCTTCAAGGTTCCTGGTTCACCCAGCACCTGCTCGCCAGTCTCCCAGGTTTCTTGTGGGTGCCTGGGTGAACACAAGTGATCCCCAGCCGGAAACACATGAGCCACTCTTCAGATGCGTGGGGACTTCACCAAGGCAACAGAATCTGCCTGCGGTGAAAATGCTCCTGCTAACCAGCCCACTTTGCAGAGCCCTTCTCAGGATCGCTGCCAGCACTGCAGTTCTAACAGGAGAGTTACTGAGAAGAGGAAGGTTTCTGCTCTGTGACAAAGACCATTCCCTCCTTCTGACATCTAGAGTCTTGGGAATGAGAAAGCAGAAGATACGGAGGTGAAGCAACACTTCCTGGACAGCAGTTTTATTATATTCAGTTGTAGGGGCTACAGAATTAATCATGATCTGTTTGTACAGCTTTCCTGTCAACACTAGTTATGTCTACCTTGTGCTTCTCTAAGACTCAGATGGGATGTTTCCCAAAGACAATCCAGATGGAGTTCCAGTTTCTGGTGGTGAGAATGATTTGCTCATGTCCAGCACTATCTTCCCTAAGATTGTGAAACTCATGTTTTTAAAAAGTATTTATTTATTTATTTGGCTGTGTCAAGTCTTAGTCGTGGCATGCAGGATCTTTAGTCATGGCACACCAACTTAGTTGTGGTCTGCGGAATCTAGTTCCCTAACCAGAGATTGAACCTGAGGCTCCCTGCTACTGGAGCTGTAGCCACTGGACCACTAGGGAAATCCCTGAAATATAGTTTTGAATCATTTGGTTGGAATGAAAATGGAAAACATTGCTCATAAGATAGATGCCTCTATCTATGGACAATAGATAATAACAATAACATCTAGCTAAGTAGCCTTGATCCTCTTGAGACACAACTGGATCTAACTGTTCAGCTCAGTCATGTCCAACTCTTTGCGACCCCATAGACTATAGCCCACCAGGGTCCTCTGTCCATGGAATTTTGCAGGCCAGAATACTGGAGTGGGTTTCCATTTCCTACTCCAGGATCTAACTGAATAAATCCTTATTATTATTATTATTATTATAGCCACACAAAAGATATGACTGGACCATTCTGCTGCTGCTAAGTCCGACTCTGTGTCCAACTCTGTGTGACCCCAGAGACGGCAGCCCACCAGCTTCCCCCCGTCCCTGGGATTCTCCAGGCAAGAACGCTGGAGCGGGTTGCCATTTCCTTCTCCAATGCATGAAAGTGAAGTCGCTCAGTTGTGTCCGACCCTCAGGGACCCCAGGGACTCTGCCAATAACCCAAATGTTCTCAGGAATCACAATCAACTAGACTCCCAAGGGTCATCCAGACTAAAACAGACCTAAAGCTAGTCTGCTGCTGCTGCTGCTGCTGCTGCTGCTGCTAAGGTGCTTCAGTCATGTCCGACTCTGTGCGACCCCATAGACTGCAGCCCACCAGGCTCCCCGTCCCTGGGATTCTCCAGGCAAGAACACTGGAGTGGGTTGCCATTTCCTTCTCCAACACATGAAAGTGAAAAGTGAACGTGAAGTCGCTCAGTCGTGTCCGACTCTTAGCAACCCCATGGACTGCAGCCCACCAGGCTCCTCCGCCCATGGGATTTTCCAGGCAAGAGTACTGGAGTGGGGTGCCATTGCCTTCTCCAAAGCTAGTCTAGTAAACCCTTTAAGTCTTCTAAACTAACGCAGTACTAGCAGAAATGGGTCACCCAGGGAGAGCAAGGGTTTGAACAGCACTCAGTTCAGCATCTTTTTCTCTCATATCAATCACTTCAAGAGACCTTGCGCTGAAGACTTGGCTACTCTCAATACTCCCTTTGTATCTAAACACTAATAAATATCCAAGAAATATCAATTGCTCTTTTCATCTTCCCCCAGCTGAATCGAGTCATTCTAATACTGAATGGCTTTTTAATATCTTTGACACACTCCCTTTCCTATGTCTGCCAATATTATAATGCATTATTTGGCTGGTGATTTTTCTCATTTCTCTTTTCAACTCAGCAGCCAGAACTGCTCCTCCTGAGTTGGCAGAAGTTGAGGATGTCCATTCTTGCTGACTTTTGTGCCTGTTCATTGCCAGAAACCCATAATATTTAAGATTTTTCATTTTTCCTCTGCATTTTTTTGAGAAGAGTTATTATTTGTGGTCAGAAATTCCATAGTTTTCAAATTTACTCTATAGTTCATAAAGTACCTAACACAGGCCTCTATTTCTTTGAAATCTTAAAGAAACATACAATTGTCAAGTAGTACAAGTTATGCAAGAATTCTATATATATATATACAGCCTAATTAACCGAAAGATGTTTTATTATTGTTAAATATAGGAGCATGTTTTCCTGAGTGTGGTACACAATCATAATTTCCTCTGAGCTGGTTCATTTATTACACTTCTCTCTGCTGACCTTGATGAATAATGATCTCAGGTAAGTTTAAGACAGTTGAGGCACAGTGGAAAAGGTGCCAATGAATTGGACTCTGCCATTAACTATCTGTATCCTTGGAAAGTCACTTAATACCCATAAACCACATTTATCTTCATCTGTTAAAACAAGAGACTAGATTAGACCAATGATTTCCAAGGTGCAGATCCCTGGTGGCTTCTAAATTCATGGCATCTCCAAATCCATATGTATACCTCATAGGTTATAGTTGAAATAAACTATGTCTCATTCATCCAGGTATAGCTATTTGTTTCAAATATATGTAATTGCTGTTCTGATTAACAAATTTAAATTTAGGCAAATGATTATTGAATTCATAGTGGCATATTATCATTACACACCTTCTCAATCCATAGATACTACAAGTTTAAGTCCTACTGAATGGGAATCCAACCAACAATGTTGAGGTTGAAAAGGGATTCTCACACTTGAAGATTTCTGAATCTCTGTGGTATATTCATCCGTAAGATCCCTTGCAACAGTAAAATTCTGTGTTTAAACATTTCTCCTTTGACAGGGGGTCTTCCATGCTCTAACTCAAAGGCCAGTAAGGGAAACAGTTGAGCATGGGGCAGACTTGGAGTAACCGTCAGCTCACAACATGCAGACTGGAGCTTTGTCTAGTCACACTGCACTCTAACTTCAAAAGCTCTTGCAGAAGAGAGGAAAATTCCAGATGAGGGTTATTGGTATCTTAGAAGATTTCTTGAGACTGCCCCCTCCTCCCTCCTTTTGTGTTCCGTTTAACTGTTGACTCACTTTAGGCTATATGTTTCTGGAACAAGCAATCTAATCTGTATCAATTATGGCAGCCAAACATGAAGCAAGAAGTCTAGTCTCATTTATAGCCTTAGTGTTATAACTGGAAACAAGAAGTCTTTTCAAAATAAGGAAATGCAAATACTAAGCAAATTATACCCAAACCACTTCTTTGGGGAACCATCTAAATTTTTTTCACCTTAATATAAGCCTTAGGATAATCCTGATGGTGAAAATTATTCCAAGGATGTAAGACTATGTACTCATTTATGTAAGAAGCCAAGTTTAATAACTATAAAAATAAAAGAATATAAATATTTTTTAAAGAACTAAGGAAGGGATAACTTACTTATTCCTTGAAGGATGGACAATCTTTTATTTATCTCTGTGTCTCTGTATCTGAGCATTTATGGTTGTTATTATATTTATTAAATGGTGAGTTTCCTGAATACAAAAAGAAGAATTGGAAGAAGATCTTGACTGTCCTTCAACTATAAGGAATAGGATTTGAAATAATCAATCACAGCCTGTGAAACCAATATGCATAACACAGAACTGAAGAATATTTATGTAAATGCATTTTCTAAAAGCTTGGGGGGAAATGGGAAATGAGCCAGCAGAACTACCAGAACATATCACTGTAAAGTGATATCAACTTTCTAGTATTTGAAAACAGACTTCGTGGGAACTGGTTTATCAGATTATCATGGAGTAAGCAAACTGCCTAGGAAATAAAAAGGGGCTAAAAACGTCAGAAGAATGAACTGAAGGAACCATTTGCTCCGATCTAAAGATGCCAGAGAGTAGAAGACACTAAAATTTGTAGGGAAAGAATGAAGAAACACTATTAAAAAGAAAGTTGGGTCAAGATGCTCAAGAAATAAAGTTTAGGCAAAATCAAAACAACTGACTTAGAATGTTTCAAAAGAGAGAGGGCAGTGGTAAGTTTGTGATATATGAATGGTTAGCTTGGCAACAAAAAGAAACTTCAACCAAAGAAAGAATTATTTACAGGAACAATAAAAGTGGAAATCAGCATTTTTTTTAGTAAATATTATGTGCCTGGCACTATTCTCATCTAATTCCATCTTCCCAGCTCTGTCATTAGGTATGTGCAATGTGATCTCATTTTTCAGATGAGGCTGGAAACATTTGTCCTGGGTGATCCAACCAGAAAGTGGCAGGGTCAGGATTCAAAAACAGGACTCTTTGACATGATGGGTATTCAACTCTGCTCACATTGGGGATCCTGATGGAAAGTAAAGGAGCAAGAGGAGAAGCATCGCTGTGAAAAGTTCAAGGTTGACTTCTACTAAATCCGTGAGAAAAGCCTAGCTAGCTGCACATGGAAGAAAGTTGGAATGGTCCACCTCATAAAACAAGGCTACTGGCTGGATGGCATCTGAGTGAACTCCAGGAGTTGGTGATAGACAGGGAGGCCTGGCGTGCTGCGGATTCATGGGGTCGCAAAAAGTCGGACACAACTGAGCGACTTAACTGAACTGAGCATCATTTTAAACAAAAGAAAAGGGAGGCATTAGTAGCAGAGGACATTGACACTGCAACAAACTGTTTACAAGATTTTTGCAAAAATTCTGCTTCAGTGGCTGACAAAAACAGCCAAAGGCATGATTTATGCAATCTGGCAGTCTGCCATAGAGAGGCAGGAAAGAGCTGACAGTTGGTGAACTTAAGAGAAGTCACAAAGAAAGGGTACAAAAGAAATTTACTAGATTTTCAGCAGGGAAAAGAATTTTTGCTAAGACAATACAAATCATATAAATACAAACTAGACAATAACACAAGCAGTATAATATCAAGGAACATGGGAAATATTACTTGTGATACAGAATATAAGAAATATAGAAAATCAGCTGTTGAACCAGATACTATTTATGCATTTCTTTATGTTTTTTAAAAGATAATACCAAAAGAAAAAAGATAATCTTATATCCTATTTTGAAAAGTATTTTTAATTAGAATTCAATTAAACAAAAATCAATGGGGTTTCACTGAGTAACAGGCAAAGTACCAGATTGGAAGTCCAGAGATTTAATAAAATATTTTAAAACAAATATATTGGTATTGCTAACTTTGATTTCTTCACTGGCAAACTAGGTATAACAGTAACACATTCAGAGAATTTTTGTGAACATTAAATGCAACAATGTTTGTGAAAATTGCCAGTGCTATGCAATCTTCGTACTGTTCATGAGGTTCTCAAGGCAAGAATACTGAAGTGGTTTCCATTCCTTCTCCAGTGGACCACATTTTGTCAGAACTCTCCACCATGACCTGTCCGTCTCAGGTGGCCCTACATGGCATGGCTCATAGTTTCATTGAGTTACACAGTGGTCCATGTGATCAGATTGGTTAGTTTTCTGTGACTGTGGTTTTCAGTCTGTCTGCCCTCTGATGGAGAAGGATAAGAGGCTTATGGAAGCTTCCTGATGAAAGAGACTGACTGAGGGGGAAACTGGGTCTTGTTCTGATGGGCAGGGCCATGCTCAGTTCAGTTCAGTTCAGTTGCTCAGTCGTGTCCGACTCTGACCCCATGAATTGCACCACGCCAGGCCTCCCTGTTCATCACCAACTCCTGGAGTTCACTCAGACTCACGTCCACTGAGTCAGTGATGCCATCCAGCCATCTCATCCTCTGTCATCCCCTTCACCTCCTGCCCCCAATCCCTCCCAGCATCAGAGTCTTTTCCAGTGAGTCAACTATTCTCATGAGGTGGCCAAAGTACTGGAATTTCAGCTTTAGCATCATTCTTTCCAAAGAAATCCCAGGGTTGATCTCCTTCAGAATGGATTGGTTGGATCTCCTTGCAGTCCAGGGGACTCTCAAGAGTCTTCTCCAACAACACAGTTCAAAAGCATCAATTCTTCGGTGCTCAGCCTTCTTCACAGTCCAACTCTCACATCTATACATGACCACAGGAAAAACTATAGCCTTGACTAGACGGACCTTAGTCGGCAAANAGAGTCAGACACGACTGAGCGACTGAACTGAACGGAACTGAACTGTACTATGGAGGATATGAGTTTTATGTTCTTCAGTAGAGTTCTCTGTCCATAGAACTTTCTGGACTGAGGAAATATTTTAAATCTGCACTTTCCTATATGATGCCCACTGGCCATTGGTGGCTTATTGAGCGCTTATTACACTTATTATTAAACAATTTAAAAGTAACTATTAATAGTTTCATACGTTTAGTAGCTATCATGTTAGACAGTCCCGCTCTGAAATATTCAACATGGTCTCCTGAAGATAGTAGATGTTCAATTTTCCTCTTTTGCTCCAAAGGCAAAAAAAACAAAACAAAACAAAACAAAACAAAATCCTCAATGGCCCTGATTGAAAGTCTGCTATCACTCATTAGTGAATTTATTTCCTTATTTGAAAGCTGCTTGTGACCAAATTGCTGAGCAGTTTAGAAATAAGGAATCTAAATTTGTGTCATAAATATTCTACCACATTCAGCTCTAAATTTTTCACTTTATAGATGATCTAGGGGGAAATGTTTAATTCTAACCTCTGTTTCACTCTTAATCCTGACCTCCTTTTTTCATACGTTAAACTTGCAAAAATGTTTCAATATCTACTTCATTAGAAATGTTTAATTGGAAATTTAAAAAATGAAACAGCTACACACACACACATTTAAATTCAGAATATATATTTTTTCTTATGAAAGCATGACTGAGTTCAGAATAACTGTGCCTTTCTCAGGATGAGCATAATTACTTCAATAGTATTTTCACACCAGTTGATTGTTATCAAAACAACAAGTTCATGTACCAGTGAAATTAGAAGATAGGAAGGACCCTAAGCAAGAGAGGGTAAAAAGGAATTTGATATTTTATCAGTTTAATTTTTCAAAAGTAAAAATAAAGATGCATATAATGACACAGGAAAAAGTAGACGTGTGTAAATAAAACTGGTAGCAGTAGTTNTTGATTGTTATCAAAACAACAAGTTCATGTACCAGTGAAATTAGAAGATGGGAAGGACCCTAAACAAGAGA
Organism: Oreotragus oreotragus; assembly: GCA_006410675.1. Taxonomy (NCBI): domain Eukaryota; kingdom Metazoa; phylum Chordata; class Mammalia; order Artiodactyla; family Bovidae; genus Oreotragus; species Oreotragus oreotragus. Next base: position 145,303 of record SJYX01009682.1, on the reverse strand, counting down.
GGGTAAAAAGGAATTTGATATTTTATCAGTTTAATTTTTCAAAAGTAAAAATAAAGATGCATATAATGACACAGGAAAAAGTAGACGTGTGTAAATAAAACTGGTAGCAGTAGTTCTATAGAAAGGGTAGCATTTCTACCCCTGGAGAAGGAAATGGCACCCCACTCCAGTATTCTTGCCTGGAGAATCCCCCGGACGGAGGAGCCTGGTGGGCTACAGTCCACGGGGTCGCAAAGAGTCCGAGGTGACTGAGCGACTTCAGCTTCACCTTCATGTATTTAGGAGAAGGCAATGGCACCCCACTTCAGTACCCTTGCCTGGAAAATCCCATGGACGGAGGAGCCTGGTGGGCTGCAGTCCATGGGGTCACGAAGAGTCGGACACGACTGAGTGACTTCACTTTCACTTTTCACTTTCATGCATTGGAGAAGGAAATGGCAACCCACTCCAGTGTTCTTGCCTGGGGAATCCCAGGGACGGGGGAGCCTGGTGGGCTGCCGTCTATGGGGGTTGCACAGAGTCAGACACGACTGAGGTGACTTAGCAGCAGCAGCAGCAGCAGTATGTATTT
>SJYX01009682.1:132836-144677 GCA_006410675.1 Oreotragus oreotragus | reverse complement strand
GGACCTGGATTCGATCCCTGGGTTGGAAAGATCCCCTGGAGAAGGAAATGGCAACCCACTCCAGTGTTCTTGCCTGGGGAATCCCAGGGACGGGGGAGCCTGGTGGGCTGCCGTCTATGGGGTCGCACAGAGTCGGAAACGACTGAGGTGACTTAGCAGCAGCAGCAGCAGTATGTATTTTAAGTGTACTAATTTATAAAAATTTAATACATTGTTCCTGCATAATAAAACATAAAAATAATGCATTTATACCATACAATTTGATATTTTGACTACATATCAAAACACTATGAATTTAGATTATCTGATACTGTGCTTATGATTGTTGTCTACTAATAATTGTCTAATTATTGTATAATTAATTATTGTCTAATTAATGATAATTATTAATTATTAATAATAATTGTCTAATCCTAGACGTTATTTCACTTATGATCTGTTTTTAAATAATACCTTAGGCATGTGCCTCTGTAAAACTAAGTGAAGCTCNTTTAGATCATCTGATACTGTGCTTATGATTATCTACTAATTATTGTCTAATTAATAATTATTGTCTAATTAATGATAATTATTAATTATTAATAATTGTCTAATCCTAGACGTTATTTCACTTATGATCTGTTTTTAAATAATACCTTAGGCATGTGCCTCTGTAAAACTAAGTGAAGCTCACACACATGTACACTACACATCTGAAGTTGGTCTTTGATCTGAGTATATTTCTGAAGTGTAAATGTCTATCATGGTTTTTCACCATTTTCTTAAATCTTCATCCCAGTTTCAAGTCCAGCAAGTCTTCTAATTTCAAATCATTTCATTTGTCTTGAGCAGCTTTCCTACAATGGTGACTCACATTCAATCATTCCACCCAAAATTGTAAACTGTTTGACTTTCAATTGTCTGTCATCTTATCTAATGACCATTCCGTTCATATGCAAGGGGGATTCAAAGGGGATCACAACCCAAGTGAAATTTTGTTGATGTGAGCTGAACAGGGAAAAATAGAAGGAGTTAGAGAGTCTGAGTACTGTTACCAGCCATGCCATTAATTAACAAATTCATTCATCAGTTTGTTTACTAGGTGAACGTTTATAAAGTGCATATTATGTACCAGGCACAATAGGTATCTGTGGATGATGGTAAATGGAAAGACAGTCCCTGCTCTGTTGTTTGACAATGAGTAACCTGCTTCACTTCTCTCAACTTTGTTACTTGAAAAGGGTGGGCGGTTCTCAAATGTCTTCTTTAGCGCTATATCACATGGATTACAGTTTCTCCTCTCTCCGTTAACTCAAAAACAGAAGACCATGTCTGTGCACCCACACCCTGAAACAAATAACATTTTGAAGAGAAGAGAAGAGAAGTTGAAGAGGAATGTGAACAAACAACTGAGAAGTCTCCAGCACTGCTGTGTGCCCTGCAAGAGTCCTCTGTCATCCCAAGGATACATGCAGCAGTGGTAGTGACATTTCTCTTAATAACCTCATAAACATTTTTACTATCTTTTCTTGAAAGCCTAGACATTATTAGGTCAAGTTAGAAAATAAGAAGAGGAGAAAGAGGAGGAAAAGAAGAGGATGACAGGAAAGCACCATATGCTGGGAAAATGGCCAGTGCTTTTTGGGAATAGGGCCACTTACCATGTGTTGCTTTTCTGTAACCTTCCTTGTACAACGTCTTCAAGTCCACACAGAAATAACTAAAACTATGCATCTTTTTTTTTTTTTTTAAATCAGAGATACAACCTTCAATTTGTATTGTTGGACTATAAATGTGATTGAAAGTATAGGTTCCACAGAGGTCATTAAATGAATTTCTTCTTTGCTTAGGACATCACTAACAGACCAAGATTGCCTGTGCCTCAGTATTAGGGATCGCGGTCATAGACACACATCTCAAGGGATCAAGTTCATGTTGCGAGATGTTAGGACATTAAGCAAGGTAGGTAATAAGGGACAGAATCTCCCCCAAATAAGGGAAATATTGTGTAGCCATGCAGTCTACTTCCATTAAAAGGAAACTATGACAATTATGCAATCATAAAACTTTAAAAAATGCAATGATAAAGATCTTTCCATGCCTAATTCACAATGGAAAGTGAAAGTGAAGTTGCTTAGTCATGTCTGACTCTTTGCAACCCATGGACTGTAGCTTGTACCAGGGTTCTCCATCCATGGGATTTTCCAGGCAAGAGTAACAGGGTGGAATGCCATTTCCTTCTCCAACTGGTGCTATGTTCATGCAATGTTCAAAGTATTAGTGGGCCTGCCATCTCTAAAGCGTGTGGTAAGTGAAGCCTTATGTGCAGATTGGATCTTTAGTTAGCAGACTTGTGCCTTATAAGGCACTGTTTCATGATGGACATATTTTGGGGGAGGTAACTAAGCAGAGAGGATTTTCAGCACACTTTGCTTTGGGCTGTATTGTGCAGTTTCCCTTTGAAGTTCCCTTAAGAAAATCTTTGGTAAAGATGTACATGATTTTTTCAAATATTTTAGAGTTGATATGTGGCCATTTGTTTGTACCACTGTGCTGAGACCAAGATATTTCTATGTTGAGAGCAAAAATGAGCCAGTTTTACTTCAATTACCCATTAATGTTGGTGAGGTGGAACAATGAGGTAGAAACTGCAGTACTGACTTTTAAGTCTAACACACAAAACCTACAAAATATCTTTCCTATTTCCCTCAGAACAGTAATGATTTCTGATCTGAAATTAGATGCAACCAATTCGGAAGACTGATTTTATTATTACCATCTGTTCCTGGGATGTATTGGAGATTGCTTCTGTGCCCCAAATCCAATGATTTCAAATCATTCTTGACCAGCTTACATCTTTTCTTTATCCCAGCCCATAGAGGGTTTGGGGGTATTAATTATTCTTTGGATATATGGAGTATTTCCTTTGTCTTGCTGTTAGTATTACTATTATTACTCATCTTAATAGCATGAAATAAAATAATATGAAAAGATAGCAGTTACGAACACTTAATTTCAAAGGATAGCAAATCTGATTACATTTCAGTTTTGGCAAAACAGCTTAAGTGTTCGATGTTATTCAACCTGTCAGAGGATCCCAAGCATACTTGACTTCTTTGCCATTTTGGACTCTCCTTCTCTGTTAAGGACATCATTATTTTTGGCAGTGTTATAGCTGGCTCACTGAAAATGGATTTTTGATTATTTTTGGAAGTGACTGGCTATATTGTCCTTTTCATCAAATGTCTTAACGGTCTGGAAGATTCTGACAGGCTCTTCATCAAAACTTCTGTATTAGGAAGACATGATACAGTCCATCCTAAAGGAAATCAGTCCTGGGTGTTCTTTGGAAGGACCGATGTTGAAGCTGAAACTCCAATATTTTGGCCACCTGATGTGAAGAGCTGACTCATTTGAAAAGACCCTGATATTGGGAAAGATTGAAGGCAGGAGGAGAAGGGGACGACAGAGGTTGAGACGGTTAGATGGCATCACCGACTCAATGGACATGAGTTTGGGTAAACTCCAGGAGTTGGTGATGGACGGGAAGGCCTAGCATGCTGCAGTTCATGGGGTCCCAAAGAGTCAGACATGACTGAGCGACTGAACTGAACTGATACAGTGGAAAGTGACTTTTGGAATTGTGGAGACTTGAGTTAAAATTCTAATTTTAATTTAAAAATATCAGTCTAACTATCTTTTTAATTGTAAGAATCAAGGAATATTGCTTTACTTTACTTATCTACAAATACTATTATTTTAGAAATATTAAGTAGATATACATGTCTAAATAGATATTTCTCAAGAACACACATGTACAATGCGTTTGCTTCTAATATCAAGTTTTTAAATTCCAAGTACTTCTTTCTGTTTATAGAAAATAAAATGCTGATTTAGTATTTATCTGATTTTTTGACAGTATCATTATAATGAAATTATCTCCTTTACAATGTGGATAGCATTTTTCTCTCAGTTAAGAAGACTTTGGCAGGGTTATTTTTACTTTTGATAAAAAAAAATATTTAAAAATTGTTATTTTCCTCAAGAAGAGATCACACGGATGTTTGGTAATCCTATAATTTATGTTAGCCAATATCCTCTATCCGGAATTAGTGGTGGAGCTACATTTTATTTTCATTTAACTAGAGTTGAAGTTGCCTACAGTTTTATGGGACTACTTTCCATAGCAAAATAAAAACATATATTCTCTAACTATATGTATTATACTTGAGACTCTGAGTATATGCTTAATCTTCCCATGGGACATTTATAATTGTGTTATTTATCTGATCCACAGCCTACATGTACTATGGTCAGTAAATGAGATGAGGTTACAAAGGTCTGTTTCCTCTTTTTATGGGATTCTGCTGCTGCTGCTAAGTCACTCCAGTCGTGTCCGACTCTGTGTGACCACAGGGATGGCAGCCACCAGGCTCCCCCGTCCCTGGGATTCTCCAGGCAAGAACACTGGAGTGGGTTGCCATTTCCTTCTCCAATGCACGAAAGTGAAAAGTGAAAGTGAAGTCGCTCAGTCGTGTCCCACTCTCTGCGACCCCATGGACTGCAGCCTACCAGGCTCCTCCATCCATGGGATTTTCCAGGCAAGAGTACTGGAGTGGGCTGCCACTGCCTTCTCCGTTCATGGGTTTCTAGTCCATACTAACCTGGGTCTAAATAACCAATCTCCCAATTTAGGATGAAGTAGGAAGAACAAACCAAGAGTTCAGCTATGAGGGTGAGAAAATGAAGACAGCTGATATGTTAGAGGGTAAGTAACAGGGAAAAAAAGGGCTGGAAGAAATGGTGAATTTAGTAAATCCTCTGAGGCACAGTCTCATATTTTCAATGGTTTTTATTCCATGCCTGCCTGCTAAGTCACTTCATTCATATCCAACTCTTTGAGATCTTATGGAATGTAGACCACCAGGCTCTTCTGTCTGTGGGATTCTCCAGGCAAGAATAATGGAGTGGGTTGCCCTGTCCTGCTCCAGGATATCTTCCTGACCCAGGGGTTAAACCCACATCCCTTATGTTTCCTGCATTGCAGGCAGATTCTTTACCATCTGAGCCACCAGGGAAGCCCCTTTTATTTCATAGATGTCTATAATTTTGGAGTGAACCTTGTGGGAAAATTTAAAGAAATTTCACAGTTCACACAGACATTGAAACCAAGCAAGACCATGTGGGGCTTCTAGGCACAAAAGCCTTTCTGGACCCCAGTTTTCTTATGAGCGGGAAACAGGCTTCATTCAGCCTCCATACCATCCTTGAGTTCCAAGGGCCAAGTTCAAGCAGTTACTAATTAGGGAAGAAAAGGGCAGCAAAGATAAGGGAGGAACAGTCAAGAAGCAATAGGGCAGGCTTGGGGCAGGGTCCTGGTTCCATCACAAGGGAGACACACAATAGTATCTTTGAGTTGTTTTGCAGAAGGTAAAACCCCCACCAGGGTGTTAATGGTATGCTGCCCACAAGGATGTAGACCTCAGACTTGTTAAAATCAGTAGATTGATAATGCTCATTCCCACTTACCTCACCATCAATCAAGCAGAAGCCCACAAGCTGACCATGCCCTCTTTGAACCATTACCATAAAATTCCTCACTACCCACTCCAGGTCAGGACACACAGTTTTGAAGACATGAGCCCACGATGGCCCCTTTGCCTGGCAAAGTAATATTGCTACTCTTTTCTACTTTGTCTCTGAGATCTAACTCACTATTAAGGCACAGAGGCAGCATTCAGCTTTAGTATTATGGGAACTCTGCAAAAAAGTCCCTCCCAACTCTTCATGATAGTTACCCAAGCCAGCATTATTTTAGAGCATACTCGGTGCACATAGCTATAGATCTCTGCTCTTAGAAAAGCCACTTTGCCACCATTCACCCACGTATGAGGAGAAACCACTGATTTGAAGGAGAAGCCGCAACACAATCCACCCAAGATTATAGTGATGACATCTCTCTTCAAAACACGAGGCGCAAAAATGTAGCTCAGTGAGTAAGTCTTTTTTCACGTGAGTCAGCTGAAACAAGTTTCCTATACCTTTTGGGTAAAGATGACAATTGATGTAGCTCAGGTATAAGCCAGGTGGTTGACTGGGGTGCCTCAGATGATTCTGGGGCATAATCTTAAAGTCCACAAAAGATATGTCAATCAGGTCTTCAATTCTGGTTTATCTAGAAACAATGAATTCCTTATTTAGAATGCTGTTCAAGCTGCTTCCTGTCTTTTATAATGATCTGTAATGAAATATCTTACGTGTTTATGCTTTCTGAAACACTTTGTGTCTACATAGACTCAAGTGTAGCAATCATTTCTCTTGCTTTTGGAAGGCTTAAGGGAGAAAGTTTTAAAAAGTGAAAAATCAAACATAAAAATACAGTTTTATGTCTGCTTTAAGAAGACAACAGCATTCCTTTTGCAATTACAGCAAGTAAAACAACAAAATCTGTGTCGCTAGAGAGGCCGAAGAAGACAATGGCACCCCACTTTGGTACTCTTTCCTGGAAAATCCCTCGGACAGAGGAGCCTGGAAGGCTGCAGTCCATGGGGTCACTGAGGGTTGGACACGACTGAGTGACTTCCCTTTCACTTTTCACTTTCATGCATTGGAGAAGGAAATGGCAACCCACTCCAGTGTTCTTGCCTGGAGAATCCCAGGGATGGGGGAGCCTGGTGGGCTGCCATCTGTGGGGTCACACAGAGTCGGACACAACTGAAGTGACTTAGCAGCAGCAGCAGAGAGAGACAGAGTTTTCATTTCTCTCTAGTAGATGGTAGATGACCATATCATAATCTGGAGGAAAGTAGAGTTATTCTGTGGTTTAGATAAATTGGATTAATAAAATAATCTTGTTAGAAGGTAAAGAGCAAGAGAAGAATGTTTGCTTGCAGTTTAGCAATGCTATGATAAACCTGCAAGCCTCAAGAAAGCACAAATATTTGTCTTGTGAAGATACAGACTCTGGGCTGCAAAATCACAAAAACACCATACTCAGGGCATCACTTGTACTACCATTCTTGTGATGCTTTAATTTTTAATTGGTTGACAGTTCTTTGCGCCAAAAAATAAATTACTCCTATTAAGAAGTAAGACACAAAGGTAATTTTCAATCTGCCTAAGAGTAGTATTTAGTCACCACAGACATGTAAAATTCCTAAAATTGACTGTATTTATATACTTGGGCTTGTTAGGATCAAAGATACTGATAGACCGTATGTGCACTTTGGAGTCTCTATACCTGGCTCTGAATTATACCTCTCTGCTAGTCCAGCCATTAATTAATGACTTCACCATGGAAACTGTGCTCAGATTTCCATTACCTTATCCTTTTCTTATAGAACAAAGATAGCAACACCTTCCTCAGGAAAATACAAGCAGACACCTGATATCAAATGTAACATTGTCCATCCAGAAAGTGATCTGATACATTCTAGCAGTTCAATAAAGTGTTCCCCAGTATTGCATTTTAAACGGCTCTTATAGCCCCCAAATAGTTTAATTGATTCTAAGAAAACCTGTTGGAGAAGGAAATGGCAACCCACTCCAGTATTCTTGCTTGGGAAATCCCATGTACAGAGGAGGCTGGACTGTAGCCCATGACGTCACAAAGAGTTGGAGATGCCTGAGCACACGTACATGCACATGAATACAGACTAGAGATGCTTATAACTGAAGATACAGGGAAAGTCTTTACCTGGGAAAACAATGGTTACAGTTTTTAATTTTTGTAAGCTCCCAGGAAAAAGAACAAAATGCAAGCCTTTTTGCTATTTTATACAAATGACAATAAATCCTGAAAAGATTCTATTTGTGATACGTTTTGGAGAAAGAGAATTCATTTGGGGAATGGCCAGGGAGCTGCAATAGAAGCTAGAAGAAAGAAGAATAAGAGAAGCAGAAACTGAACAAATTCATTTTCAAAAAAGGGATAAAGGGAGAAGAACAATAAAAGAATAACAATATTGGCAAAGCTAAAAACTAGTTTTTACAAACATTAAAAGATGACCTATGAGCTGTAACAGTAACATACATTCATCTAAATTCCTGGGAGTTTTTCCAAGCTACTCTAAAATTCAGAATTTGTGAAATTTTGCTCATTAGTATTTTTTGTTTGTTTTTTATAATCATTAATAATGAAAACAATATATTGTTATTTTAAATCTCAAAATGAATATAGAATTAGCTCTCCAAAAATAGGTTCGATTGCCTCACATTATACAAACGGATAGTTAGTATTTTTAAAAGCTACATATCTCCTTTTACTGACTGTTCTCTTATAGAAAAAATACTTAAATTTCTGATATAAAATTAATTTGGATTTTTTCCAGCAGGTGCTTCAAGTATAAAAAGAAAACCAGTGTCCAATGCTGCCTTGAGAATTACAAAAGAGAAACATGGGATGTTAGTTTAAAAAGAATCTTTGGCACATATGTTTTACAGTTGAGGTTACAGAGGCCTAAGAGTGAAACTGTCTTCCAGTATGAATGCTTAGGAAAAAAGAGAGTAGCAAAATAATTGCTAATCAAATTCAGGAAAACAAATTTGAATCAAAGACAAAGCTGAGAACAAAAGAAAATGTTGTCAGAATTATTAACACAATCAGCCTTTAGAAGAGAGAACCATATCTATGCAAATACATGTTTGAGTAATGTTGGTGGGCATTATAGACTAAGAGGAAACATTAGCTTCTCTGTGTGGCTCTGAGAAGAAATAAAAGACAGATTTTTCTCCATAAATGTAGAAAATGTTTGAATAATCTATGCTATTTTACCCCTATAGTCTTGCTTATTATTAGGCTTCCTGGCAAATCAAATTCTTTCATTTGTAGTGGCTATAATCATATGAAGTATTGGTTTCATTTAGACTCATCTCACCTCTCCCAGTGGGAAGTATCCTGACATTTTCACTAGACAAAGTAACATTTGCTAATATGAATGAGGAATTAAAGATGCTCAATTACAAAGCTGATGTTTGTCATCCAGGGTATCTGAGAATCCTATCTACCTTGTCCAGAATTTTGTCCTGATTTGGAAAAATATGCATTGTGAACATTTCCATAATGTCCTTTTTGGTAATCTGCACACTAATAGTTAATGAGAACTGTGATAACATGCATTTTGTCTGTTATCAGAAGTTACACCTTCTCCTCCCTAGGCTATTAAACTTCATGAGAACTTAGAAATTCTGAATAGTATCCAAACTTGAAAACAGCTACTGCTTTTAAAAGAAGTTTCATTTCCAGTTTATTTTGACATTTCCATTTCAATCCTGTTCTCTAAATGTCTCTACAGGAAGCCTAAGGAAAGCACTTTCAGAATGAAGCCAGAAAGTTTGGACAGACCTGTACAGGTTTGAACCACATGTATAATAATGTTGTGAGGATAAAAAGGAAGGAGGGAAGTGAACATTGCTGGGTATAATATATCTCCAGGTGGGACTCGTTAACTCCATTTCAGTAGGTAAAGACCTGTTAAGTCATTTAAGTGACTTGTTTGCAACCTTATAAATTAGGACATGAACTAGACATCATATCCTCCAAAAAGCTATCCCAAATAGCTAAAATCCCCAAGTTTTAACCTGATTAGGCAATTCTATTGTTACCTGCTTTTTTAATGACAATAATAATGGTAAAAAATAATTATAATGGAAAAGAAAGAGTTCATCTTTCAGGACTTACTCTGTGATGAGCTTTATAATGAAGACATTTTATCCATCTTTTTATTTCTTCCTCAGAAAACACTACACAAGTTGGAGTTTTTAATCAATTTACAGATGAGGAAGCTGGGGTGATGAGATGTTAAAATATACCTGAGATTACAAAACTACTAACTGAATTTGGAATTCATACACCAACAATTCTAGTCCAGAGCACATTCTTTTATTTTGTCCTTCTGATCACTGCATGACATATGCTTTAAAGCAGAACCTTCCTCCCGTTTACTTTGTATTATTCAGAACCTGCAAAATTACTGGTCTATCAGTTCAGCTCAGTACAGTAGCTCAGAAAGTAGATTAGATTAGAAAGTAGATTAGAGGAGCTAGAAGTAGACAGGAAGAGAAATAAATGGAGTTATTGCTCAATGATTACAAAGTTTCTGTTTAAGCTTATGAAAGTAGAAATGGCCACAGAATACTGTGAATGTAGTTCAGTTCAGTCACACAGTCGTGTCCCACTCTTTGTGGCCCCATGGACTGCAGCATGCAAAGCTTCCCTGTCCATAACCAACCCCCAGAGCATACTCAAACTCGTATCCACTGTGTTGGTGATGCCATCCAACCATCTCATCTGCTGTTGTCCCCTTCTTCTCCTGCCTTCAGTCCTTTCCAGCATCAGGGACTTTTCAAATGAGTCAGTTCTTCACATCAGGTGGCCAAAGTATTTGGAGTTTCAGCTTCAGTCCTTCCAATGAACATTTGGGACTAATTTCCTTTAGGATGGACTGGTTGAATCTTCTTGCTGTTCAAGTGTCTCTAAAGAGTCGTCTCCAACACCACAGTTCAAAAGCATCAATTCTTTGGTGTTCAGCTTTCTTTATAGTCCAACTGTCACATCCATACATGACTACAGGAAAAACGATAGCTTTGACTAGATGGATCTTTTTTGGCAAAGTAATGTCTCTGCTTTTTAATATGCTCTCTAGGTTGGTCATAACTTTTTTTTTCCCCCAAAGGAGCAAGTATCTTTTCATTTCATGGCTGCAGTGATCATGGAGCCCAAAAGATAAAGTCTCTCACTGTTTCCATTGTTTTGCCATCTATTTGCCATGAAGTGATAGGACCAGATGCCATGAACTTAGCTTTCAGAATGTTGAGTTTTAAGCCAAGTTTTTCACTCTCCTCCTTCACTATCATCAAGAGGCTCTTTAGTTCTTCTTCACTTACTGCCATTGGGGTGGTGTCATCTGCATATCTGAGGTTATTGACATTTCTCCCATGATCCTTGATTCCAGCTTGTGCTTCATCCAGCCCAGCATTTCACAAGATGTACTCTACATATAAGTTAAATAAGCAGGTTGACAATATACAGCCTTGATGTACTCCTTTCCCAATTTGGAAACAGTCTGTTGTTCCATGTCTAGTTCTAACTGTTGCTTCTTGAACTGCAAACAGATTTCTCAGGCGGCAGGTCAGGTGGTCTGGTATTCCCATCACTTTTAGGAATTTTCCACAGTTTGTTGTGATCCACACAGTCGAGGGCTTTGGCATAGTCAATAAAGCAGAAGTAGATGTTTTTCTGGAACTTTCTCATTTTTTCAATGATCCAGCAGATGTTGGAAACTGATGTTGATCTCTGGTTCCTCTGCCTTTTCTAAAACCAGCTTGAACTTCTGAAACTTCATGGTTCACATATTGTTGAAGCCTAGCTTGGAGAATTTTGAGCATGACTTTGCTAGTGTGTGAGATGAGTGCAACTGTGTGAACATTTGCACTAGTAGTTTAAACATTCTTTGTCATTGCCTTTCTTTGGGATTGGAATGAAAACTGATGTTTCCAGCCTTGTGGCCACTGCTGAGTTTTTCAAATTTGCTGGCATATTGAGTGCAGCACTTTCACAGCATCATCTTTCAGGATTTGAAATAGCTCAACTGGAATACAATCACCTCCACTAGCTTTGTTGGTAGTGAGGCTTCCTAAGGTCCACTGGACTTTGCATTCCAGAATATCTGGCTCTAGGTGAATGATCACACCATCGCGATTATCTGGGTCATGAAGGTCTTTTTTGTATAGCTCTTCTGTGTATTCTTGCCACCTCTTCTTAATATCTTCTGCTTCTGTTAGGTCCATATCATTTCTGTTCTTTATCGAGCCCATCTTTGCATGAAATGTTCCCTTGGTATCTCTAATTTTCTTGAAGAGATC
>SJYX01009682.1:86035-131703 GCA_006410675.1 Oreotragus oreotragus | reverse complement strand
TCAGACAACCATCTTGCCTTTTTGCATTTCTTTTTCTTGGGCATGGTCTTGATCCCTGTCTCCTGTACAATGTCACAAACCTCTGTCCATAGTTCATCAGGCACTCTGCCTATCAGATCTAATCCCTGGAATCTATTTATCATTTCCACTGTGTAATTGTAAGGGGATTGATTTAGGTCATACCTGAGCAGTCTAATGGTTTTCTCTACTTCTTTCAATTTAAGTCTGAATTTGGCAATAAGTAGTTCATGATCTGAACCACAGTCAGCGCCCAGTCTTGTTTTTGCTGACTGTATAGAGCTTCTCCATCTTTGGCTGCAAAGAATATAATCAATCTGATTTCGGTGTTGACCATCTGGTGATGTCCATGTGTAGAGTCTTCTCCTGTGTTGTTGGAAGAGTGGTTTGCTATGACCAGTGTGTTCTCTTGGAAAAACTCTATTAGCCTTTGCCCTGCTTCATTTTGTACTCCAGGGACAAATTTACCTGTTGCTCCAGGTATTTCTTGACTTACTTTTGCATTGCAGTCTCCTATAATGAAAAGGACATCTTTTTGGATGTTATTTCTAAAAGGGCTTGTAGGTCTTCATAGAACCATTCAACTTCACCCTCTTTAGAATTACTTTTAAGGGCATAGACTTGGATTATTGTAATATTGAATGGTTTGCCTTGGAAACAAATAGAGATCATTCTGTCATTTTTGAGACTGCATCCAAATACTGCATTTCGGGCACTTTGCTGACTATGATAGCTACACTTCTTCTAAGCGATTCTTGCCCACAGTAGTAGACGTAATGGTCATCTGAGTTAAATTTACCCATTATGGTCCATTTTAGTTCACTGATCCTGAAAATGTTGATGGTCACTCTTGCCTTCTCCTTTTTGACTGCTTTCAATTTGCTTTGATTCATGGACCAGGTTCTTCATTCTAGGTCCCTGTGTAATATTGCTCTTGAAAGCGTCAGACTTCACTTTCANTAAATTTACCCATTATGGTCCATTTTAGTTCACTGATCCTGAAAATGTTGATGGTCACTCTTGCCTTCTCCTTTTTGACTGCTTTCAATTTGCTTTGATTCATGGACCAGGTTCTTCATTCTAGGTCCCTGTGTAATATTGCTCTTGAAAGCGTCAGACTTCACTTTCACCCCCAGTCACACCTACAACTGAATAGTGTCTTTGCTTTGGCTCCATCTCTCAAGTTTTTCTGGAGTCATTTCTCCACGTACATCCAGTATCGTACGGGGCACTTACTCACCTGGGGATTTCATCTTTCAGTGTCCTATATTTTCACCTTTTCATACTGTTCATGGGGTTCTCATGGCAAGAATACTGAAATAGCTTACCATTCCCTTCTCCAGTGGACCGCATTTTGTCTGAACTTTCCACCATGACCCATCCATACTGGGCTATTATCATATGCTTAATAAATGCTTCTTTTCCATATCATACATCTCCTAAAACACAAGTTTTAAAGTATAGTTTCAAAAGGGTAAAGCTGTATTTATGTATTTAAGTATAAGTAGTTGAAGCTAGAACACTGGGTAAAGTGATACTTTTGTGTCTGCCTATATTTGAATATTTTCCTTTCTGTATCACATTAGGGAGTACTTCAAGAAGCTGAATTTTAGATAATAATTAAAAAGACAGAAATCCAAGAATGACTGCTCCATATGTAGGAGTTTAGATAGATTTAGAGAAGGACTGTGATGGAAGGGAAAGTATCATGGGGAAAAAATGATACTTTTAGAAAATATAAAGCAGGTGGCTTCTTTTCCTTCTTTTCGTATTGCTTTTTATATGAAATATGTATATTCTAAAATCTGAAGGAAGTAGCTCACAAAAGGTTTTAAATAGTCCAGGACATTAAACATTTAATGATAGAGAATTGCTAATCTAATAATATAAAACAAAAGAGAATGGTTCTTTTCACTCCAAGGATTCAGAATTAGGGAGATCTGAACCCTATAGGAAAGTAATGATGTTCACATTTTGTGCATATATTTTTATAGATATCCTTAAGGCATAAGAATTTATTTTTTCACCACAGGGGAAAAAAGACCTAAACAGACATTTATCCAAAGAAGACGTACAGATGGCTAACAAGTACATGGAAAGATGCTCAACATTATTCATTATTAGAGAAATGCAAATCAAAACTACAATGAGATATCATGTCACACTGGTCAAAATAGCCATTATCAAAGTCTACAAAGAGTAAATGCTGGAGAGGGTGTAGAGAACAGGAAATGCTCTTGTACTGTTGGTGGGAATGTAGATTGATACAGCCACTATGTAAGACAGTATGGAGATTCCTTAAAAAAAAAACTAGGAATAAAACCACCATTTGACCAAGCAATCCCACTCCTAGGCATACATCCTGAGGAAATCAAAATTGAAAAAGACACATATCCCATTGTTCATTGCAGTACTATTTATAATAGCTAGAACATGGGAGTAACCTAGATGTCCATTGACAAATGAATGGATCAAGAAATTGTGGTACATATACACATGGAGTATTACTCAGCCATAAAAAAGGAATGTATTTGAGTCAGTTCAGATGAGGTGGATGAACCTAGAACCTATTATACAGAGTGAAGTGAGTCAGAAAGATAAATATCATATCCTAACACATATATACTGAATCTAGAAAAATAGTCCTGAAGAATTTACTTACAGGGCAGCAATGGAGAAATAGACATAGAGAACAGACTTATGGACATGGGGAGAGAGGAAGTGAGGGTGAGATGTACGGAAAGAGTAACATGGAAACTTACATTACCATATGTAAAATAGATAGCCAATGGGAATTTGCTGTATGGCTCAGGAAACTCTAAAAGATTAGATCTTTTCACCAAAGACAGAGGACCCCAAGGAAAACACTGTCAGGAGAAAGGCATAAAAATACCAAGATACTGCCTAAAAATGTACCTTAAAAGAAGTAAGGAAAGCTTCAAATAGGAAAAATGATACTACCAACTTTTTCCTAAGAAAACATAATAGAAATTCCTGTCTGTGTCCTTCTTCCTGAAGTGAATCTTTAAAAATCTAGATACAGTATATCTCTTTTGGAGATAGACTATAAACCACTTGGGAGACTTTATACAATCAAACAAACCTGAAGAATAATTTAAAAGGCGGTCTTCCCCTGCAACGTAAGTTAGATTTCCCAGGTCTCTGACTAATTCTCTAGTCTACCAAAAAATCCTCTTCCGAAATCTGCCCTGTAGATGGTTCCTGAATGGTGTTTTAATATTTAAGGACCATTTCAGAAATAGCTGCAGATAGAAAATCTGCATCTAAAAATATCTCCTTCGTTTAAAGTTGATAATACTGAAAGTAACATGGCTCTATTTAAGCTCTTTTTATTGACATCTTTGTGTTCAGCTATCTGAGCTAGTGCTACATCTGTAAATAGTCTAACCAAACTATGACCCAAGGGCCCTATCTGACCTGATGCTGTGTGGTACCTAGTCACTCAGTCGTGTCCGAGTCTTCATAGTCCCATGACTGCAGCCCTCCAGGCTCCACTGTCCATGGGGATTCTCCAGGCAAGAATACTGGAGTTGGTTGCCATGCCCTTCTCCAAGGGATCTTCGAAACCCAGGGATCGAACCCAGATCTACCACATTTCAGGTAGATTCCTTACCATCTGAGCCACCAGGGAATCCCTGGTGACTACTTTTTCATGACCTGTGAGCTAAGGATGGCTTTTAAATTTTAAAAAGTTGTAAAGCATTCAAAAGAAGCATAGTATTTAACAACATGTAAGACAAGCTGGTTTTAGAACAGGCAGAGGAACCAGAGATCAAATTGCCAACATCTGCTGGATCATCGAAAAAGCAAGAGAGTTCCAGAAAAACATCTATTTCTGCTTTATTGACTATGCCAAAGCCTTTGACTGTATGGATCACAATAAACGGTGGAAAATTCTGAAAGAGACAGGAATACCAGACCACCTGACCTGCCTCTTGAGAAACCTATATGCACGTCAGGAAGCAACAGTTAGAACTGGACATGGAACAACAGACTTGGTTCCAAATAGGAAAAGGAGTACATCAGGGCTGTATATTGTCACCCTGCTTATTTAACTTATATGTAGAGTACATCATGAGAAAGGCTGGGCTGGAAGAAGCACAAGCTGGAATCAAGATTGCCAGGAGAAATGTCAATAACCTCAGATATGCAGATGACACCACCCTTATGGCAGAAAGTAAAGAGGAACTAAAAAGCCTCTTGATGAAAGTGAAAGTGGAGAGTGAAAAAGTTGGCTTAAAGCTCAACATTCAGAAAATGAAGATCATGGCATTTGGTCCCATCACTTCATGGCAAATAGATGGGGAAACAGTGGAAACAGTGTCAGATTTTACTTTGGGGGGCTCCAAAATCACTGCAGATGTTAACTGCAGCCATGAAATTTAAAGGTGCTTACTCCTTGAAAGGAAAGTTATGAGCAACCTAGACCACATATTAAAAAGCAGAGATATTACTTTGCCAACAAACGTCCATCTAGTCAAGGCTGTGGTTCTTCCAGTGGTCATGTATGGATGTGAGAGTTGGACTGTGAAGAAGGCTGAGCGCCGAAGAATTGATGCTTTTGAACTGTGGTGTTGGAGGAGACTCTTGAGAGTCCCTTGAACTGCAAGGAGATCCAACCAGTCCATCCTACAGGAAATCAGTCCTGGGTGTTCATTGGAAGGACTGACGCTGAAGCTGAAACTCCAATAATTTGGCCACCTCATGCGAAGAGTTGACTCATTGGAAAAGACCCTGATGCTCGGAGAGACTGAGGGCAGGAGGAGAGGGGGATGACAGAGGATGAGATGGCTGGATGGCATCACTGACTTGCTGGACATGAGTTTCAGTGAACTCTGGGAGTTGGTGATGGACAGGGAGGCCTGGCATGCTGTGATTCATGGGGTTGCAAAGAGTCGGACATGACTGAGCGATTGAACTGAACTGAAACATGATGGAAAATTCAAGGGTCAGTGTACCTAAATAAAGTACTGCTGGAATACAGGCATATTCGTATACATATCATCCACACGTGTTCTCATTCTATTACAGCCAAGTCAAGCTGAGTAGCTGTAACAAAGAATGTAAGGCTCAAGAAACCTAGACTATTTACTATCTGACCCATTACAGAAAAAAGTTTGCAGCCCCTCTATAACAATTGTGCTTTTCTGAGACAGAGCTCATTTCTAATATTATCTTCTATTCTGAATATATGTCCTTGTTTGGCAAAACATGTGTTAACTATAAATCTCCGTCTGAGTAGTATAAAATCACTTGCTTCTCAAAATAATCAAGTTCATGGTATTCAGTGGGCACTTAGAATAGGAATTTCCTATCTATCAAGTTCTGGTTTCTCATTCATAACCTAGTGAAGAATGCAATTTTAATCCACACTTACTTAACACTGAATGACCAGAGAATTATTTATAGTAAAACACCCTTAAGGATGATGCATGAGTCTATTTCTTCAGTAACTTTTACCTGGTATGAATCAGCCAGCTATGCTTGGGAAGTTTTACAGGTTCTTCAAGTGCATGGATTTGGTAATCCACCAAAGGATGAGATTCAGTCCCTATCCTCAAAGCACTATCAACATATAGAAGAACACCAACTAAGGAGGGAAGTCACAGTGTGTGTTCGGTGAATAGATTGGTTCTGGAGTTTTCATATCAGTATGGGAATTCTTTACAGGTTGTTGATAAAATAAGGGAAGTAAGTACGTAATTGTTAGCATTTTATAAGTCAAGTTGATCAAAGTCAATTAGCGATTGCAAATTTGTCAACTTTGATTTTTTTTTAGGTAAAAGTCTTTCTTTTATGAAATAATCTTGACCAAATTATTGAAAATGGCATTCTTATATGCTTTCATGGTATATATTAATTTTATAATATAGAGTAAGGGCATTTCCACAGCCTCAAATAATCAAAATCAGTCGGTGCAGTCTCTCAGTCATGTCTGATTCTCTGTGACTCTCTGGACTGCATCACTACAGGCTTCCCTGTCCATCACTAACTCCCAGAGCTTACTCAAACTCATGTCCACTGCATTGGTGATGCCATCCAACCATATCATCCTCTGCCATCCCCTTCTCCTCACACCTTCAATCTTGCTCAGCATCAGGGTCTTTTCCAATGAGATAGCTCTTTGCATCAGGTGGCCAATGTACTGGAGTTTCAGCTTTAGCATCATTCCTTCCAAAGAAATCCCAGGGTTGATCTCCTTCAGAATGGACTGGTTGGATCTCCTTGCAGTCCAAGGGACTCTCAAGANCTCTCTTCTTCCTCCCTACCATCAACTCCACCAACTGTTGCTTCATCCTGTCTCTGCTTTTCTATCTATATTGGCTTCATTCTCTCACACTGTGTGTACACTCTTTCCTTATCCCAGGAAGACTGACCCAGAAAACAATTCCATACCTATACTGTTTTAGTTCATGATTCAAATGGATGACAGACTCCCCTGTATCTGTAATATTTTCAGTCTCATCTGATTACTTTGGTTGCTTGTACTTGGACCATGTCTAATCACTGTGGATGGGAGGTTGCTCCATTGTTGGTCAGATCTGGGTCACACACTGCTCTTGCAGCCAGGACATACACTGTGATTACACAGTTTCACAAAAACCTAATGAGATGGGAGGGAGGCAGTCCCTTCACCAAAAAAAGAGGAGAGGAAGGGTGGGCAGAAAATAGGAGAAAACATCAACTACATTTCCCCATGCCCACTTAACACAAACTCATATAATTTCACAAGTCCTTCCACCTCATGTTTGTCCAACGAATGTATAAATAAAGACTTACTCCAAAGAGATACAACACAGAATCACATCCAGTTATCACCCCATCTTCAGGCCCAGGATCTCTGGGTGATATACACACCTCTGACAAACAGATAGGCTACTCTTGATCCAATAACCTGCAGCTTATACTTTAAAGTTATATTTATGAAACAACTGGAAGCTTAAACACTGATTAGATATTTAATAATAATCACTTAATTTTTTAGGTGTTATTACAGGTTTTTAAAAATAATACTTATAACATATGATATGTAGGGTTTGCTTCAAAATAATCTAGTAAGTGAAGATAGGCATAAAACAACATTGACTATAAACTGACAATCATTGAGGTTGGATACATCAGCATTCAATATTCTATTTATTATGATTATGATTGAAATTTTTCACTGTAAAGTTACAATAATAATAGTTATAATGAAAAAAAAAAACAAAACTATGGTTTAAATGATCAGTGTAATGATCCCCTACACCTCCGTTAGACAGTAGAGGAAGAAAATTGGGTATCTTCAATTAAAACTCCAGGCAGATAATATGCCATAATGTATGCCACACTGTGTACCAGATCCTTCAGAATAACACAGTCAGAGTTTACCTCTTGACAGTGAAACCAGTCTGACAACACCAGGCTTCTCCCTGTGCACAGACCACCAAAATTCATTATTCTTCAAAGCTGTGAGTGAAATGAATGGAGGAAAAAATCGTTCAGGAGGTCCTGCACCTTAGCAACTCTCTTGTATTTGGTGTTATTACAAGGACCTGGGGATTGCCTTAGAAATCCAACAATCCCAAGTGCTTTCAAACTGGCATTTCTCTGGCAATTCAATACTTTTAAAATCCCAGTCATCTACTGATTGAGTCTATTTTAGTGAAAATGAGAAATCTTGTCTTGTCCTTGATTATAGACCAGGTTCTTTGGCATGTCTGCTTCTTAGCAGCATGTCTTAACCCTCAGCTAAGTGAGTCCTAAATGACTGGCTGAGGTGTCTGAGGCAGAACTCATCAGTGGCGTGCCCAGGTTGAATCTGTTCATTGGCTGTTTAATAGGGAATGAACTGTTGTTACCTTCACCACCAGCCAGTGCTCAGCAGGATAGTTTGAGGAGGGGCTTAAAGGATCAGGCTTCTGGATTTTTCAAATTCCTCCGGAGTCCCACTCACATCCCCTACTCCATCTCCCACCTCCCAGCTTCTGCCAGCAGTAACTCAAGCTTAGGGCAGGGGTTTTGGCTTCTGTAGTTCCATGAAGTACATGATTATCTGGCCCCTAGCAGTCCTAGATTACTGCCCACATCCAAAGGAAGGAAAGGCATCTCCTAACAAAGTTACATACTATCTCCTTCGTGCTTTCACAAGGACTAATTTACACTAAAGCACTTTCTTTTCTTGAAAGACATGCAAGAAGCAGGTAACATCCTGGAATTTTGACAACTCCTCTAAAGCTCCAATCTCAGCGCAGGTACATGGTCTGAGTCCAAAGAGAAGAGGTGGCCCTTTAACCATGTTTCAAAATAGCATAACAAAGATGGACAATTTTCCTGCCCTTAGTATGGGGGTCCTCTCCATTCTGTGCTACACTTATACTCAACCAAATCTACATTGTAGAGTCTGTCTCTAGCATTGGACTATTCCTAATAACAATTCTATGCTTACCATTTTCAGTTGTAAAAGACAGAACTCAAACTATCTTAAGAAAAGAAAATTTATTGACTTGTTTGACTGGAAGGTCCAAGAATAAGACTTCCAGCATAGCTGATCAAACATCTCAAACAATTCAGTGGGATTCATCTTTCTCATTCTCTTTCCTCCAGTGTTGTCTGCTTTCTCTCCATTTCTAAAATCTGTTGGTTTCCTTTTGTTTATGCTGGCCTCATTCTCTCTTACATAGACGAATGCTGTTTACATGGCAGGGAAGATGGCCCCTGGCAGTCCAGCTCTACATCCATACAGCTCACAAGCCATACATGTAAATTTAGTTAACTCAAGGGCCCTGACTGTCCCTACTTGAATCAAATGCCCATCCCTTGTATTAAGGACAATTAAGTACAGGTCATCACAATTGACCCCTTGTATTAAGGACATTAAGGACGGTTTATGGGGTCGCACAGAGTCGGACATGACTGAGGCAACTTAGCAGCAGCAGCAGCAGCAGCAGCAGGTACATACCTACTCTGAAGTGATAATTACACCAAAAATACATGGGTTGAAGGAGTAAATTTTCCTCAACTGGAAACAAACAACAACAAAATAGGATAAGTTAAGCAGAAAAACACGAGCTGTTTCACTATTCCAACTTACTTGTTTTCTAATGCCTGAAGGCATTCCCAATANTAAAAAAAAAACTAGGAATAAAACCACCATTTGACCAAGCAATCCCACTCCTAGGCATACATCCTGAGGAAATCAAAATTGAAAAAGACACATATCCCATTGTTCATTGCAGTACTATTTATAATAGCTAGAACATGGGAGTAACCTAGATGTCCATTGACAAATGAATGGATCAAGAAATTGTGGTACATATACACATGGAGTATTACTCAGCCATAAAAAAGGAATGTATTTGAGTCAGTTCAGATGAGGTGGATGAACCTAGAACCTATTATACAGAGTGAAGTGAGTCAGAAAGATAAATATCATATCCTAACACATATATACTGAATCTAGAAAAATAGTCCTGAAGAATTTACTTACAGGGCAGCAATGGAGAAATAGACATAGAGAACAGACTTATGGACATGGGGAGAGAGGAAGTGAGGGTGAGATGTACGGAAAGAGTAACATGGAAACTTACATTACCATATGTAAAATAGATAGCCAATGGGAATTTGCTGAGCTCTTCTGTCCATGGGGTTCTCCAGGCAAGAATACTGGAGTGGGTTGCCATTCCCTTCTCCAGGGGATTTCCCCAACCCAGGGATCAAACCCACATCTCTTAAGTCTCCTGCATTGGCAGTCAGGTTCTTTACCACTAGCACCACCTGGGAAGCCCATAATGCACTTATCTTTTCTGAAAAATGTACTTGAAGAATCCCAGCTAACCAAAATTAAGGCATTAATACAGGAGATGTCCAGATACTAAAAAAATACCAGTATGGTTCCTTTCCTCAGTTTGACCCTAGACTTAGAAAATGTTTTATTTGTGATTTCGGGTAGATTTTGCCATCCTAGGCTAAGATTTGGTCCCTCTTCTTTGTTTTCAACTTAGTTTCTGCTTTGGCTCCTTTCCCAATTCCAAAAAATCTGGTTCTCAAGGCATATCCTTTACCAAACATTTCAGATAGCACCTTTTATTGGATTTGACCAGTTAAACAACATAGTTGGTACATAGCTACTAGGATGGATGAAATCCAAGAGACTGATAACACCAAAATGCTGAAGGATGTGAGACAACAAGAATTCCTTGCTGATGAGAAGGCAAAAATGGTACAGCAACTTCAGGAGACAATTTGGCAGTTTCTCACAAAGTTAAACATAGCCTCACCATATGATGCAACAATCATACTCCTAGGTGTTTACCCAAATGAGTTGAAAATGTATGTCTTACTAAGACCTGCACATAAATGTTTATAGAAACTTTATTCATAATTGCCCAAACTTGGAAGCACTCAAGATGTCCTTCAGTCAGTGAAGGGATAAATGTTGGTATATCCATACAATGAAATATTATACAATAACAAGAAATGATCTATAAAGCCATGAACAGACATAAAAAAAATGTAAATGCCTATTGCTAAATGAAAGAAGACATAGCATACTGTATGGTTCCAACTATACAACATCCTGGAAAAGGCAAATCTATGGCAAATCTAAAAAGATCAGTGGTTGCCAGGAGTTTGGGAGGAAGAAGGGATGAATAGGTGGAGCATAGGGCATTCTTAGGGCAGTGACTCTGTTTTATATGCTACTGTCATTATGGACACATGACATAAATTTGTCAAAACCCATAGAACTAGACAAGAAGTGAACCCTAACTTAAACTATGGACTTTAGTTAATAATAATATATCAATACTTGTTCATCAATTGTAATAAAATACCATATCAATGCAAGATATTAATAACAGGGGAAACTGAGGTGGGTATTTGGGAACTCTCTCTACTGTTTTCACTTTCTTTTTTAACCTAAAACTGCTTTAAAAAATAAAGTCTACTCATTTAAATAAAACAAAGAAAACATAATGAGCAGATGTATATTTTGGTGCGAGATATAAGGAATTGTTCAAAATAAAATGTGTGTATGTCAAAAGAACACAGGATCCAATCTGAAAGAGCTCTCAGGAGCCAAGGCCGAATCAACTTACATAATAAAATAAATAAGGACAGCATAGGGTTGTATAAAGTCCAGAGAAGAAAATATTGACAAGGCCACGATGAAATTAATAAGATACAATTCTTTCTTACAGGAGAATGAATTCCAATTAAGAAATGTAGAAGGAATGAGGGAAATAGAAAATCACCATTAGAACACTACTGTATAATCACTACAGGCAAGATCTACTGATGAATACTCAAATGAATAGAAGAAAGCTTGAAGAGAAACAGGATATTTGCATAGTCCCAAAATATTGTCAAAAAGTTACTCATTACAATGGGAAAATAGTAACTGTACAATGAAGTAAAGTAGACATCATCTTAAATGATCAAGGTTACATCACTAATAATATACTGATTCATGTATCCACCAATACCATACCCTGAGAGGGGTACAAAACCCCTAAAGTATCCTTCCCAAAATGCATAATTGCAAGCACACTGTGAAAAAACAAGCTAACCCAAACCGAGTAACATTCTACAAATTGTCTAACCAGATTCTTCAAAAATATCAAAGTCGTAGAAGACAAAGAAAGGCATGTTCACACTGGATAATTTGAAGGGACTTTTTTTATGTGGGATCTTAGTTCCCCAAGCAGGGATCAAACCCGTGTCCCCTGCCGTGGAAGGTAGAGGCTTAACCACTGAACCACCAGGGAAGTCCTGAGGAGACTTCATTTTTTTTTTTTTAAACTGAGAGGACTTTAAACAGAGGTAATTTATAATGTCGGCAGGGCATAGGGGAATCACAAAGGATGGTCACAGTGACCAGCACGGGTCTTGAGGGGGAAGGAAGTAGTTAGTGCAGCCTGGAGAGTTTGTGGAGAGGCCACTTGGTAGGACCCGTGACTTTCAGTTAAGAACACATCCATCCTGATGTGACTCCCGCAAGGAAGGAGCCAGAGGAACAAATGCCCTAAACACACTCTCCCCACTGCCTCCAGGCTCCTGCCAGTGCTCCACAAGGAGCAAAAGCCAACCTGAAGCCAGAGGTAGGGAGTTAATGTGGTCCATACACACCTGTCTGCTGGGTCAACCCGCAGGCTGGAGAAAGCAGAGCATGGACCTGGACGGAAGCCATCCAGCACAAATCTCACAAAGCCCATATTCTAGGGGAGGAAGACAAACAACATAGTGATAGCAGACACTCACTGATCCTGGGGATCAGGTGAAATATAGTTGCCAACGCATGAGTTTAAAAAAAAAAAAAGTCAGAAAAGCTGCCTCAAAAAGGAAAACACATTTCAGAAAAAGAGAGAAACAGGGGAGGGGAAAGTAATATTAGCACACTCTGTTAAACAAAATTAATATGCAGTTGTAAGCATTTAAGTATTCACACTATGTAAATGCATTTTGCAAATGAGATGATAGATTTGCTTGCAAACAGTAATCCTGCTAAATAAATGTAAGGTGCCATTATTTAAAACAACAACAATAACTAGTGGATAATATTGGCAGCAGTCTCTACAGAAAGCTGAAGCTTCCAAGAAGATACTGTCTATAAAGAAATGTGCACTGCTCAAAGCCATCTCCACAGCTAGGAGGGGCTTAGCAAATTAGACACATTTCTCTGGAGCCCTCCTTTGAACTGAAATTGATCGGCTTGCTGGACAGTAACCTGGTGAGTTTCAGGATGGAGGTTCAGAGGACAGACTCCTCAGGCTTACGGCTGCTCCACAAAGTTTCTGAGTGGGACCAGGACAAACTTAAACAGTTGAAGTAAATGGCTTTCCAGCTCTGGTACTTATAACTGTATACAAAGTCTGTGCTGTCCACTAAAGCCCCTCCTCCCCTTCATCCATAGAGCTGACAAAGCAGAAGGATGGGAGGAGAAGCTGAAGTCACTGGGTGTTTAGATCAGTTCTGCAGGACACAGCAAAACCCAAAATGGATTGTGACCTCCTGGTAATCTTTCACAGCAAACCAAGTAATCATTGATTAAAAATAGCTTTGAACATGTATCACACATCTATTTCAGGCCTTGTTTTATTTGGAATGCAAATACTGCTGGGAGCCAGCACTACATGAGCAGCAGCTGGAAATCTACTCAGACATTCTAGCCAATTCACGTCAAGCCCAGTTGGCGAAATGAATGCCATTCTGCGGTCTTAGGGAAGGAGAGATTGTTAATTATGCCCTACTGCCCAGTGGTTTTTATTATGGACACATCTGGACTGAGAGGCTCATTTGAAATCCCCAATTTTACTGCTTCCCGGAGCCTAAACCAAGTTTAAAAATTGATTTGTGAGGATAAGAGGGTAGCGCATACAAACTGCCTCACCCATAGACTCCATCCAGGTAGGGCTCTAATAAAACTCTGTCCTAGTTTCAAAGGCTCTTTCATGCCTCGAGTGCTCATATTTTCATCAGTATTTCTTACCAGTTCCTAAAATGCAGTGTTTGGACAGGCTTCTCCATAAATAATAAATAAAACACACACACCCATCCCTAAACCTCAGGGCTAAGGAGTTTAGTTTCCACCGCACCCTCAACCACCGCAGGCTGTGATATTTTCATCTCTGTGAAAGGAAGGCAGGCTGGGACCTTGCCTATTTCGACAGAAAGCCTTTCAAGGAATATCTATGCCTTGCATCAAGAGACACAGCCGTTTGTTCTCGGGAAAACTTCCTTCCAAATGATCGCTGGCTCCTGTTTTAGCGGCATGAGTGTTGGAGTAGGGGCTGTGCTGTGGGAGATGCCATCTTTGAGAAAGGGATTAAAGCAGATCATCAGTCAAACCCAGGGTGGCTATTCAAATCCTACTGGGCTTTACTTTTGTTACCAAATGTCAAAATTCGGAGGAGAGAAAGGTTTATTGATGGCCATGCAAGAAGACAAATGGCTCATGCCTTAAAAACCCCCAATTCCCTGAAAGCTTTCAGCAAAGCCCCTTTCTAGGAATGGTAAGGGAGGGGCATGGTTAGTTATTGCCAACTTCTTGGTGTCAGATCCTTTGTTCTTGAGGCCAGGTCATAGTCAGAAAAGGATGTTCCTGTACATCTCTATCAGATGAACGCTATTCTCTGTTCTGACAAAAGTGGGCAAGGTCCCAAGGCACAACTGCCACCCTCTGAGGTCCAGGTCATGGCTGAGGGGAGGAAGATCTCAGCTGGTGGCACCCTCAGGACCAGTTCCTCAGTCCCTGCCCAGCAGTCATTGCTGAGGGAGCCAGGTGCCCAACCCAACTGGCCTCTAGGCTCCTCAGACCACCTGTACAGAGTGGGCCAGGCCAGGTCTCACAGGCTGTGACCCAGGCTGACTGCTGCTGCTATTAGGCCGTGGAGGCAGAAACGCGGGGGAGGTTCACCACTGCCTCAAGGCCTGGGCCTCGACTTGGCGAGGGCTCTGGAGCCCTGCAGGACACAGCCCCAGGATGTTCCCTGCCCCTGCCCTCTGGCCCCCCGGGTCATCCATAGGCCCAAGGCAAGGTGAACTGGAAGGCCCCAGAGGAGAAGCCTGGGATCAACCTCTTACCTTCTCCACCTGAAGACCAGCGCTCCACCAATGGTTGGCTGAAAAATCCCCTCACTAATGGTCGCTCCGTCACAGTTGGTTGCTTGTGGGCGGGGCCTCTGCAGCCCCAACCAATGGCTGAGGAGGAATCCTGTAGCTCATTGACAGTTGGTTCCTTGTGGGTGGGGCCCACTGCAACCTGGACCAGTGACTGAGCAGGATCACCTACCACTCCTTCTGACAGAGCGAGAGGGGCTAATGGCGGAGGGTCTCTGCTGCATGCTAAGGGCTGCTGGGGACCAGGTTCTACACTCTGATCCAACGAGCCACTTTCTATTGCACTTAGACCTTAAGTAACACAGGTCACTAACCTCCCTATGCTCTATTCCACCCTCCTGTGAGACCACCAGTATTCACCAAGTGGAGAGTATCATCAGACCAGGATGGACATGTAGAACCAGGCTCACCTTGGTGAGTCAGGTGTCCTACCTGAGGTGAAATTGTTACCAAGCAAGGGCAGGCTGCCTGAGGCACACAGAAGCCAATACTATGGCATCAGCTTTTGAGAAAAGGAAGAGCTTTATTATGAGATCAACTGGCAAGGAAACTGGAAGCAAAGTTCTCAAGTCTCTCTTTTCCACCCAGGCTTCAAGTGACATTTAAGGAGCTAGGGGAATTTGAACTTGGAAGCTTATTGGCTAGTCTTGAATTAGTCCATATTGCAGGAAGCCAGATTTTCCCTTTATTGAAGGACATAGTGCTTCCTAAAGAGCACCGTGGCAACATTTCTCATCTTTGAGCTTCGTGGTCTGAAGATCTCTGGCTCTGGGTTCTGGATTATCGTGGAGACATGGGTTCCCATTCTGCACATGCTCAGTCCTGTCACTTAAAGTCTCCAGGTTTGATTAACCAACTTAGTTACAGAGGCAAAATCAGTGTAAGCTGGTGATGTTTCAATCTGATTAATTAACATGTTATTTAAGGAGACAAAATTAGCTTAAGCTGATGGATGTTTTACATGCTGTTTCAACATCAAAAGTGCTGGGAATCTATATTCACTTACCCCCATCCTCCCTCAAACTGCCTGAATACTAAGATTCACTTAGAATTTGTTCCTTTATGCCAAACCTTTCAAGGTTTTAGCCTTAAAAAATAAAAATTCAAGACAGTTCTTCTCTTTAAAGGAGACAGTCATGTTTTTATCAGTCACAATAGTGGCTAAGTTTCCAAACTTTTCATAACAGCAGGAATTCTGAAGGAGGAAGAAAGAAAGGAGAGGATGAGAAGGGGTTGTCCCTAAAGAACGGTAGCATGATTGAGACAATGAAAGTAAACTCTACTGGAGAGCCTTATAAGTTTTGCCTAGAGCTAACTTTGCTTACTCCAAACTATCTGCACCAGCTACTTGGTTGATGGATCAACTTTATAGCAATCAGTTTCTGATAAAATTGAGGAAAATCAATCAGTGAAGAACTTGAAAATTATAGACAGCTATATATAATCTAATTTTAAAAGAATTTCGGAGCTGCCAGAGCTGCCTAACAATGTACCAGTTAAAGGGGGGAGATTGTACCATTCCTTCCCCAGGAAGTATTTAAACCTGTCTCTGACCATGGTGCTAGACAGAGCTTTTTTTTTTTTTTTTTTTTTTTTTGCTTTAGGCAGCATGGAACTAGACCAAGCTAGAGGTCCATTCCAGCCCTGAGGTTCTCCTGGTTTACTCAACTACCTCATGGAGCCTTGTGATTCTAACTATAGAAGCTGAAGTCCATGTGACATCACAACAGCCAAGCAGGCACACAGGTGCCCACACTTCACAGGATTAGGGAGTCAGGTCACAACTCTTCTGTACCTCTTTGAACTGCCTGGCATTGAAAGAGGGCACTACACACTTAACTGGCCTTGGCAGGGATCCTTTGGAGTCAAGATCACTGTGCCGGACTCCTAGCTCTGGAAACAAACTTACTCTGGGCTGCCCAAAGCCCACAGGATAGAAAGTAGTAACTTTAGAGAGTGCCTCTTGCATTTCTCTACCATGAAACTAAATGCTTAGACATGCTTCCAGCTGGAGCTAAAACCAAGTCAAAAAAGAGAATGACAGTCTGGGGTCATATTTGAAAATTTGGGGGAATCCAGATTTGCTCAACACTAATGTTAAGGGTTGAGAAATCTGTATGCAGGTCAGGAAGCAACAGTTAGATTGGACATGAAACAAGACTGGTTCCAAATAGGAAAAGGAGTACATCAAAGCTGTATATTGTTACCCTGCTTATTTAACTTATATACAGAGTACATCATGAGAAACGCTGGGCTGGATGAAGCACAAGCTGGAATCAAGATTGCCGGGAGAAATATCAATAACCTCAGATATGCAGATGACACCATCCTATGGCAGAAAGTGAAGAACTAAAGAGCCTCCTGATGAAAGTGAAAGAGGAGAGTGAAAAAGTTGGCTTAAAGCTCAACATTCAGAAAACGAAGATCATGGCATGTGATCCCATCACTTCATGGGAAATAGATGAGGAAACAGTGAAAACAGTGGCTGAATTTATTTTGGGGGGCTCCAAAATCACTGCAGGTGGTGACTATAGCCATGAAATTAAAACATGCTTACTCCTTGGAAGAAAAGCTATGACCAACCTAGACAGCATATTAAAAAGCAGAGATGTTACTTTGCCAACAAAGGTCCATCTAGTCAAAGCTATGGTTTTTCCAGTAGTTATGTATGGATGTGAGAGTTGGACTATAAAGAAATCTGAGCACCAAAGAATGGATACTTTTGAACTGTGGGAAGACTCTTGAGAGTTCCTTGGACTGTAAGGAGATCCAAACAGTATATCCTAAAGGAAATCAGTCCTGAATACTCATTGGAAGGACTGATATTGAAGCTGAAACTCCAATACTTTGATATCCTGATGCGAAGAGCTGACTCATTGTAAAAGATCTTGATGCTGGGAAAGATTGAAGGCAGGAGGAGAAGGGGATGACAGAGGATGAGATGGTTGGATGGCATCACTGACTCAATGGACATGAGTCTGAGTATACTCCAGGAGTTGGTGATGGACAGGGAGGCCTGGTGTGCTGTGGCTCATGGGGTTGCAAAGAGTCGGACACGACTGAGCGACTGAATTGACTGAATGTTAACGGTGAAGCTTAGGTTCAGAAACAACAACAAAGTATGGTGCCATGGAAAGAACACGTTTTTTGGAAGCAAATAGATTTGCATTCAGGATCCAGCTCTACTGCAAGATCTTTGGCAATTTCTTTATGGCTTCCGGGCCTCCATTTTCCTCATAGGTAAAGTGAAGCTAGTAGTTTTTTCTTTGAGAAATTACATGAGAATTAAATTAGAGAGCTTCTTAGGTGGCGCTAGTGTTATAGAATCCGCTTGCCAATGCAGGAGGCATAACAGACACAGTTTCAATTCCTGAGTCAGGAAGATCCCCTGGAAGAGGAAATGGCACCCTACTCCAGTATTCTTGCCAGAAGAACCCCATGAACAGAGAAGCCTGATGGGCTATAGTCCCCAGGACTGCAAGTGTCAAGACACGATTTAGCAACTGAACAACAACAACAAATATATCTTGAAACAAATCTGCCATCCCTGTTTCCGGGTAAGGCTGCCTTAAGCCTACAAACGAGGCACATTTCAGAGATGATTAAGTGGGCTTCCTGGTCAGTAGGTAGTGTGTGGCCAAAGATAAAGCAGACCCTGAGACCACCCGGCTTTATGCAGTCTGATGAGCAAACTAAGCTGAGAATCTGTGCTTTCTGGTGAGTGCGTGGAAGGCAGTGGGGACATGAGACAAAACCGAGCTGGAAATGAAAGAGCCAGCACGGCACAGTGCTTGGTGCACTCAAGGGGGTTCCTGCCTTCCAAAACTTCCAGGAAGCATTAACAGATTGTTTTCCAAAAGCCAGGTTATTTCTCGGACTTTAAGAAATGTGATGGTAACTACAGCAAGGTTTCTCTCCTAAGGAGATAGGCAAAGGCTTTGGTGAGAAATCCCCAGGAAGCTCAAGTCAGTGGGTAAAAGCCTGACCTTGGGCCTGCAGATTTGTCACAGCTGAGACCTCGTGAATGCCAAGGCTTCACCTGCTGTGTCTCCCCAAGGACAGCCAATGCTTCCCCTGCGGAAGCTTCCGCTAATACTTCTTATGACTGATTAACGCCTTTGAAGGCCTTAAGTGTTTTCACTGGTTACAGAGCAGTGTTAGCCCCTCCTGGGCGACATCAGGGAGCCTTTGAGCTGGTTCCACAGCAGCCACAGGTTATCATTCTAATAGCCTGTTAAAAATCTTCTACTTGGGACTTAAAATTGTAACTTGCTCCACTCAATTGTTCCATTTTGTTTTGGTTCGGTTTTTTTAAAGGCTCAGTGCTTTTCTCTGTAAACATTTAGTAACAGGAATTAGGAAATAGAACGACTGCAAATGGAGCAGTGTTGGTTTTGTTCACTTGGGCTTTTTCCTATCAAAATGTGGTATCTGCTCTGTGTATTTTCCCTCCCACTATGGAAAACTCGGCACAGTGACTGAA
Organism: Oreotragus oreotragus; assembly: GCA_006410675.1. Taxonomy (NCBI): domain Eukaryota; kingdom Metazoa; phylum Chordata; class Mammalia; order Artiodactyla; family Bovidae; genus Oreotragus; species Oreotragus oreotragus. The sequence goes on along the minus strand of SJYX01009682.1, from coordinate 112,583 downwards.
ATCACAGGGATGTGAGAGGGCTGAGGAAGGCATGCAGAGGCATGGATGCAGGGCAGGAGAGGGTGAGACACAGGACAGAGGAAGTGGGATGTGGTGGTAGGAAGAGACGGCCAGCGTGGTTGGGAGATTAAGCCAATAAGTAAATATGCTGTGATAATAGGGGTCAATATTCTCATTGCTAGGAAATGTATTTATAAACATTGAAACAGGAAAGTCTGGAAAACCCTGAGTGTTTAAGATTGACACCAAAGTATCGGTACATACTTAGCTTTCATTATGCATGTATAAATATATACATGCACACAGATATAGAAATACTATAGATGTATCTGTGTGGATTATATGTACATACATTAACATGCACACATATATCTCATACACATGTGTATATATATATATATTTATACATATTTCCTATATCTGTCCACTGAATGAACGACCTAAAAGCATCAATACCCCATTAGCAATTAAAACATTGAGTGCCCAAATCTTGGTCTCTGAATATACCCTTTATTAAAGGAAACCAGGGACTTACCATGTGGTACTGCCAATGCAGGAGATGGAGGTTCGGTCCCTGGGTCAGGAAGATACCCTGGAGGAGAAAATGGCAACCCACTTCAGTATTCTTGCCTGAAGAATACCATGGACAGAGAATCCTGGCAGGCTACAGTCCAAGGGGTCGCAAAGAGTCAGACACAACTGAGCACGTAAGCACAATGCAAAAGAAACCAGAGATCCTTGGAAAAATGGCTGATTCCAGGCCTACAACAGGGAAAGTACAAGTTGAATCTGAAACATCATCTTATACCAAAAAATAAGGAAATGTTTAGTGAACAATGGGGATATGCAATAACATGGATGAATTGCAAAAAACGTTAGGCTGAGTAAAAGGACTGTTGCACAAAAGACATTATATTAGTCCATCTGTATGAAGTTCTAGAAAGGATATCTATAGTGGGAAAAAATCAGAGCAGTAGTTGTCTGGTGAGGGGAGTGGTGGGGAGGAATGGTGTACCCAGAAAGGGGCATTAGAGAACTCTCAGTTATGGTAAAATTCACTCTGGATAGAAGTCTGAGTTCTGCAGATGTACACGTTAGTTAAAACTTATCAAATGGTACACCTAAGATTTGTGTGTTTCCTGTGTAAATGTTACTTCAGAAGGAAAGAAGATGAACAAGAAACGTATTAAACTATAATTGTTGATATATATACTGCAGCATTCAGGGGAAAGTGTACTGACTGATGTCAGCAAATTACTTTGAAGTGCATCCCCCGAAATGAAGTGAATCGATGGATGCACAGAGAGATAAGTAGATTTGTGATGAAGCAACTTTCATGCATTGGAGAAGGAAATGGCAACCCACTCCAGTGTTCTTGCCTGGAGAATCCCAGGGACGGCGGAGCCTGGTGGGCTGCCGTCTATGGGTTGCACAGAGTCGGACACGACTAAAGCGACTTAGCAGCAGCGACTTAGTATAGTAAAATGTTAATTGTATAGTCCGGATGATAGATGCATGTGTTCCCTGTAGATTTCTTTTTATCTGTCCTGTATGTTTGAAAAATCCCATTATAAAGTGTTGGGAGTTTTTTTAAACCTTGCCATGGCCTAAGAGTGGAATGACCTAACTAAGGTGAAACAGTATAAGACCAAAAGTTGGACCAACTGAGAAGCCCAGACAAATTGCACTGGTGTATTTTCTTCCTAGAGTGTGTCCTTAAAGACATGAGATAGAGGTCCATCTATAGGTCTGTTCTTCCCATCATCCCTAATGTTGAGATCAATAAGAATGACTATCCATCTGACCATTGACAGACTGCTCTTATCCACTAAATCAGCCTGATCATTTTTACTTCCTCTGAAAGTGTTACCAGTTAAATTGCATGAAAACAGTGTATTTGAATATAAATGAATGTCCTTTCATTCCTATTCTAGATCAGTAGTTATCTACTGAAGACTAGGCCTCAGATTTGAATATATTATTTTTTGCTAGTATATAATAATGGTAGTGCATGATATATTATAAATAATGTTCTGCTAGTTGCTTTCACCTGTTATATCTCTGGACAGCTTTCCATGTTAATACATATAAATTACATCATCTGCAAATGGAAACATGATAATTGTGAAGACAAATTTAATATTTATAAATAAGTTATAGCAATGTCTGGCACGTAGTAATTGTTTAACTAAGATGAGCCATTGCTATTTCATTGTAAAGATGTTTCATAGTTTGTGTAATTTATTGATGGGGCAGGTTGCTGTTAGTTTTTCCCAACTACAAATACTGTGGAATTAAAGTCTTATACCTATATATTTATATATGTAAATATTACTAGGATAAATTCCTAAAAGTAGTTTTAGGTTACAGAAATTGTACCCTGTACCAATTATGTATCTACTGTCTCTCAGCCAAGCCCCATCCTCCTGCACTTTTTTTCTCCCCAGCCTGGGCTAAGAATCTGTAAACTCCTTTTCCCAGAATTTCCAGCTGACCTCTCTCCAGTTTCCATGAAGATATTGCCAAATTAACCTCAAAATGGTTGCATCAGTTTGAATTCCTACCAAGTGTATCAAAGGGTCTCTTTGCCTAGTTACAAAGTTTTCTAAGTAAGAAATCTTCAGGGGTGGGGCCCAGGCATTTGTGTTTTCTAAGAGCATCACCCAATGCACAGTCAGATGGAAGCCACTGTTGTAGATCTGATTCTCAAAGTGTGTCCCTAGACCAGCAGTGTGGGGCGCCAACTGGGAGTTCGTTAGGAATACAGAAATCTCAGGAACTGCATCTTAGCAAGATCCCCAGGGGATTCAAGTGCATATTAAAGCTTGAGAAACACTGCTCTATAAAGGGATCTGTCAGATGAGTAGCAACAGATCATGTGCTTATATAATTTGGTGGCCCTAATTACTGAAGGAGAATACACAATCAAAACAAAAACTGAGTACAAATTGAATATTTATTTACAATGAAATAAGAAGTCCCTTCTGAAGGAGATCAGCCCTGGGATTTCTTTGGAAGGAATGATGCTAAAGCTGAGACTCCCGTACTTTGGCCACCTCATGCGAAGAGTTGACTCATTGGAAAAGACTCTGATGCTGGGAGGGATTGGAGGCAGGAGGAGAAGGGGACGACAGAGGATGAGATGGCTGGATGGTGTCACTGACTCGATGGACGTGAATCTGAGTGAATTCCAGGAGTTGGTGATGGACAGGGAGGCCTGGCGTGCTACGATTCAACAAGAGTTGAACAAGAGTTCAACAAGAGTTGAGCGACTGAACTGAACTGAAGAAGTCATAATATTATAAAATACTAATTTCTAAAACTGAAAAACTCCGCAAACATCACAAAAACCAGGAAGGGGAGGGAGTGTGGAGGGGGCAGCAGAATGGCAAAACATATTTCCTAATGAGCTGCCTAAAGTATATGCACAATTCTTTTCCAAATTGTTAGTCATCTCTTTATATAATTTTTTTATATAATCTTTCTATAAGGAAATGAGAAGGATAATTCAGTCTACTAGAAATTTATTTATCCATTATTGATAATTTAGAAAAGTTTTTTTCCAACTTCTAATTCATTACAGTGTCATGTAGCATTTTTAGAGTTTTGTCAAATTGGGGCTAAGCTCTAACCAGTTTCCTTCACCTATGAGCCAAAAGAGTCAGGGCATTTCAGGCTTCTTTTGCAGTGGCTAATTTTAAATACCAATAATATTGATAATTTAGAAAAGTTTTTTTCCAACTTCTAATTCATTACAGTGTCATGTAGCATTTTTAGAGTTTTGTCAAATTGGGGCTAAGCTCTAACCAGTTTCCTTCACCTATGAGCCAAAAGAGTCAGGGCATTTCAGGCTTCTTTTGCAGTGGCTAATTTTAAATACCAATGACACTCATTAACTTTTCTGTAGTCCATGTCCTCATGCAGACCATTACTTTTATCCTCCTCCTGTTCTTTGTCCTGGAGTGTCCCAAATCACATAAATTTCCTCTCATTTTTGTTATTGCTTTGTCTATGTTTTCTTTGCTATTGTGATCATTTCCTATCTTTTTTATTTTGCCTATCAGAGTCTTTAGCTTTTGTTGTGATAAGAGAGTTTTCAATATTTTAAAGTCTCTGCTAGTCTTCTTTCTTTTAGTTTAAATCATCAATTTCCATTAAGATACATCCTTCCTTTCCTCTTTGAGTTTTAGCCTATCAGCCATTCTGAAAGTGGATATAAAATTAGTCCAAAATTAAGGCATGCATAAGAGCAAGTCAAATATATTTCTAAATTGTGTCTATAATATATTGATCTACATAATAGTATAATCAAATTACTCTTATACTACATCTATCACCTTACTGATGAATATAGGACTTCTGTCACTAGAACCCTTGTTTCTTGAGGACTTTTTAATGAATTGTATCAATACTGCATGCTGTTTCATCTAACACCAATACAACTCATCTCGACAAGATGTGTCAGATATGTTAAGACTTATTCTGTGATGCATAAAACCTGCAAAATCAGAGACTTACTGCTTACAGTACTGCTTAAAGGTTTTTGCCCCTACAAACACAGACATTCTGGAAAATTCTATTTTGAGCACACATAATCAAAACAAGGGAAAACAGTGTGTTTATAATTATACATGCTGCTTTATTGAGTATATTCCTGCTGAAAGAACATTTCCATTTTGTTTAGGCATCATTGAGAACTGAATCTTCCATTTACAACTTTTCATGTTTGATGACTGGAAGAATTTTCAACAGACTAGCTTCTGGCTCTGTACATTTCAAAATCTTGTCCCTCTCCCAATCCCCACACGCTTCCAGTGCCAAGTATTATAGGATAAGTTCATTCCATGGCACCATCAGGGGCCTTGCCCCTTCATGCCACACTTAGTGAGTGAGCATGCATTGGTATCAATACAATGCATTAAAAAGTCCTGAAGAAACAGGATTCTAGTGACAGAACCCCTGTATATCACCCCAATAAGGTGATAGATGTGGTGTAAGAGTAATTTGATTATACTCTATATCACTCAAAACATTATATAGACACAATTGAGAAGTGTTTTGACTTATTCTTGTGTATGTCATTCAGCACAGGGAATAGTAGAAATATTTCTGGAAGCCAGACCTATATTAGAATAACTAGTAACAATGCAACTATACACAAAAGTAACTCTAGACTATATGGAAATGTATCATTAATATCTTCAACCCAATTTCTCTTTATCTGAACCCCAAACGTGCCCACAACCAATTCAAGGCCACCCCACACCTGGGGAATTGCAACAAAGGGACAGTGGGGAGTAAAAAGCGATAGTTGTCTTAACCAATTTCAGTTAAAATATTTTACTTTTTAAAACTTTACAAAAATATATGACCAAGTAAAAGATATTGATGGGGCCCCTCCCAGGCCTTCTGAAAAGAGCTGTGCAAGCAAAGATCCTTGAAGTTTAAGCTCATTAAGTTCACAATCTGTCCCTGCAGAGAAACACACAGGATCAAAATGCTAAAGCAGATAAATACTTCAGAGATCCCTAGCAGAACCCCGTTGATACAAACATGGGGAAACTGAGGCCCTCAGAGGTGATGTGACTTCCCCAGGATCACCCATGGGCTTAGTGACAGAGCTGGGACTAGATGCTTAACTCCAAGCCAAGTGTTCTTTCTCTAGAGTGCTTATAGAGTTGCAGTTTTTCCCCTTAAGAATTTTATGCCTTTTTTTTTTTTTTTTTTTACTGCAGTGGGTCTTCATTGCTGCACCTGGGCTTTCTCTAGCTGTGGCGAGTGGGTCTGCTCTCCGGTTGTGGTACAAGGGCTTCTCGTTGAGGTGGCTTCTTGTGGCAGAGCTCGGGCTCGAGGGTGCAGGCCTCAGTAGCTGTGGTGCACAGGCGCAGCTGCCCCATGACGCGTGGAATCTCCCCAGACCAGGGATAGAACCCATGTCCCCTGCATTGGCAGGCAGACTCTCAACCACTGGACCACCAGGGAAGTCTAAGACTTTCACACTTTGAGAGCTAAACTTACGCCCAATGAAGGAAATAAAATATTAGAAGGGGTGTCCCTTCAGATTTCATTTAGACAAAGTGTTCAAAAATGACCCCTTATCCCTGTGACCAGTCTCACAGCCTCTCAAGAAATACTTGCCAACAGAGATAGTTTGCTGATCCACTGGATCTTACATGGAAAAGAAAAAACATTCCTTCCTTAAGTCATAAGTCATAACAAACATGTTGATGAGATGTAGTATGATACCAAAACAGGCATTCTCTACCCCAAAGAAGGAAGGACTACCTAGTGCTAATACTAATGCCAGTGTTAGCCTATTACATGGGTATCATGCTGTGGCTCTCTTCTGATTTGTGCCTTGAGATAAAAATTTCATATCCTTCATTTAAATTACATAATCTGTTGGGTTTTCATGGGCTGCAGCATGTTTCTATACTAAATTTCAGTGTAGTCATTTCCATTGTGAAGATTTATTTAGCCTGACAATTCACACCACACAATTAACTTAAATATCTGCTATCTGGGATATATTCTATGGTCCTCATGCAAGCAACAATCATTTATTGGATGCCCCTGCTGTGCTGGGCCTTATAATAGGGAAAATAGAAGAAGCATGTGACATCAGTGAGAAACTACAAAGATGAAAGACACAAGATTTTGCCCTTGTGGAGGTTCTACTCAAGAGGGAGCACCTGATTCCTGACATAACCATTGCAATCCAACATGGTAGAGTCTGAGAGCACAGAGGAAGGACAATGTCGCTCAGCCAGACAGCAGAATTCAAGAAGGCTTGGGGCTTCCCTGGTGCTCAGCTGGTAAAGAATCTGCCTGCAATGCGGGAGACCTGGGTTCGAACCCTGGATTGGGAAGATCCCCTGGAGAAGGGAAAGGCTCAGTTCAGTTCAGTCGCTCAGTCGTGTCCGACTCTTTGCAACCCCATGAATCGCAGCACGCCAGGATGAGGAAGAGACTGGAAGCAGGAAGACTAGGAGAAGATTGCTATTGTCTAAATCAGATGTAATGATATTCTCAAACTGACAGTAACCATGGGAATAGAAAGGAAAGAACAGATGGAGGACACATGTGGAGTCAGACTTGACAGGACTTTGTGACTGACTGGATAGAAGAGATGAAGGAACAGAAAGTCAAAGAAGATATTATGGCTTAGTACTAGGATGGGCTTCCCTTGTAGCTCAGCTGGTAAGAAATCTGCCTGCTATGTGAGAGACCTGGGTTTGATTCTTGGGTTGGAAATATCCCCTGGAGAAAGGAAAGGCTACCCACTCCAGTATTCTGGCCTGGAGAATTCCATGGGGTTGCAAAGAGTCGGATACTAGGCAAGTGCATAGACTTGGGTGCCACCATCAGAAGCAGTAAATGGTAAAGAAGAAACAGATTTGGGATGGTTGCAAATGCAATATTAATGCCATAGTGAAGAACAATGGTTAATCTAGATTAAAGAGTATGGCCACTGAAGATATGAATCTGACTAAGGAAATGTAATGCTGGTATGACCTCTTCATTATAATGCTTAGAGATATGCCTGCCTAGGACCTGTTGGAACAGCAGCCTATAGTCCTGTGCTCTCAGAGGACCATAAGTTGAGGACATGGTATGCAATACAATTTTAAGTGAACCAGTACAATAATGGCGATCCTTTCTTAATGACAAAGTACCTCGGGGAAATGTAGATCATAAAAGTCTAGCATTCTTGCAGATTCCTTAGATTACAGACAGGAAAATGATTCCTCAAAGTCTTGCAAGAAATATGTATTTTCTATGTACATGCTGTCTGAATCCATTAGTCACCCATTTGACTCAGGTAAATAGCTAGCATGCTGCAATGTAAAATTATCACTCCAACTGCCTTAGTTCCCAGCAGCTAGGACCATGGATCATAAATAATTCCAACAATTCTAAACTTCAAGAATGTAATGAATTATGAGCTTTTCATCAGAAGACATGAGGATCAATAGAAGCAGAAGGTTTCTAGATAAGCACATTCCATAATTACTGCTTAGAACTGAATAAATCAATTTAATACCACACTTCAGAAAAGTTTTCAAAACGTATTTTCTCCCAGATTTATTAGAGTAATGGTGTGTTGGTTCATGGTTCCATCCCATCTCCTTCTTAATATAACCTTTTAAGGAAATTTAATTTCTACTTCAAAAGGAGTTACATAAAACATCAATTCTCTATAACTGGATTTGACACATTTATGTTTTATTTTTTCCTCCTGGAGGAGGTGAATCAATCATTCACTTACTTCTCAATTTATCTTATTTTTTTCCAGTGTGCCAGCAATTTAAATGTATCAGACTTTTCTTTAGCAATTAGATAAAAGATAGGTATTTAAATATTCTTTGCTTGAAATCTAATAATCCAGGTAATGAGGCTGAAATAGACTGCAGGATGTATGCCAAACTGGTCACTTCTTTCAAATTTAATAAACTTTTTGCAGAATAATTAAAAATGAACAGTTGTTGATCTCTTTAACAGTCTACAAAACTGTAAATAATTTAATACTTAAATACTCGGTGACATTAACTATAAAAATTCATTTGGGTTATTATTTTTCTTATAAGAAGTACATTAAAGATTAACATGAGCCATAATACAAATGTATATATTTGTTTTGTGGTGTGTGTCTGTATTGTAATACAGATACATATTTACAAATTCACTGATCTTCTGAAGAACTGTTTATAGCAAGTAAAAGAGGATTGTTTTACAGCCAAACACCACAAATGCTGCAAAGATGAAATAACTGATGATGTTTCTGAAAATGCAAAAGCAATCTTGATAAAAACTAATGTCTTCTATGGCTAAGATTTTCTTACTATTTTTGTAAAATAAGCATTGCATTAATGAGTTCTAAGTATCTATGAGTTCTGTCAAGCATTCCATAAGAAAATGAAAGATCTCTGAAAAGGGAAAAAAATCTAGGTAAATATCAGGAAACTTCTGTAGAAGGAATTGTTCAGTCACTAACTCATGTCTGACTCTTTGCGACCTCATGGACTGCATCATGCCAGGCTTCCCTGTCCTTCACTATCTCCTGGAGTTTGCTCAAACTCATGTCTATTGTGTCGATGATGCCATTCAACCATCTAGTCCTCTGTCGTCCCTTTCTCCCCCTGCCTTCAATCTATCCTAGCATCAGGGACTTCTCCAGAAGGAAGATAAGATGTTAAAACAAGTCATCAATAATGCTCATTGTAATTCTTTTGTTATTGAATTAGGAATTAATGACCTATAAACCTAAGAAGATCAGAAACTGGGTGAAAGGGAAAATAATAGACTTTGGTGGTCATGCAAACTTCTTCTCACCCAAGGATAGAAAGGAAAGGGGAGGAAAGGTACAAAAGGAGAAAAAGGGTTAGGAAGTCTTTGCCTTTCCAATTAAAAAGGCCCCACAGTGGGCTACAGTCCACAGGGTCTCAAAGAGTAGGACATGACTGAGCACACATGCATAGTGGCACATCCTTCCTGACCTAAGATCTTAAAGCCACATCATAACTCAAATCCAGGAAAAATCAACGTAAATTTGAAAATTAATGGTAGATTTTTTTGGCAGGGATAGTCAATAATGGTTATAGAAGCAACAGTTTTAGAATTCATTTTCAATGGGGCAAGGACATTTTTATAATGAGATGTTGAAAAGAATGTAGAGATTGTTACAATCCTTTATGTCATGTCATTTTTCATTCCTGGCATTGTGGAAACCAATTTCTTAAAAATTTTCAACTCTTTAAAAATTCTCAATTTCTTTAAAATTCTGAAAGCAATTATTTGAGACAGCAATTTTATCCTTTAATTACTGAGGCTTTCAAAATTCTTATCTTTTGTTTAAATCATATACTTAATAAAATAGGACCCTGAAAATGAAATGGTGATTCTTCATCCTTTATGAAATATTTCTAAGAAATGAAGTGAGGTAAACGTCACTCAGTAATGTCCAACTCTTTGCAACCTCATGGACTGTAGCCTCCCAGACTCCTCAGTCCATGGAATTCTCCAGGCCAGAATACTGGAGTGGTTAGCTGTTCCCTTCTCCAGGGGATCTTCCCAATCCAGGGACCCAACCCAGGTCTCCTGCACTGCAGGAGGATTCTTTACCATCTGGGTCACCAGAGAAGCCCATTCTAATAAACAGAGAATGTGATGTCAAGAATAGGTCTTTGAGCAAACAAAGATACAGAATGAGAACGTGGTATAAACTTTGGACGTATTAGCAAGCATTGTAAATTCTTGCTTGATTTAAAAAGACAGGCTGGAGTTTTGTCCCTGAGGACTGACTGGCAGAAGGGACTGGAGAGCTGTGGCTATCTACCAGGGAGGTCATGCTCCCTGCAAGCAGTTGCAGGCATCACTGATCATCTCCTTTTCCCTGGGAGTCCTGAGCTTGGCAATCAGGAAGTTTTCAAAGACTCAGCAGTGCCTGCAGCCTCACAGATCAGCAAAGACAGTGGACTGTCCTCTGGTTGTCTGAGTACTGCTTTTGGATGGGAAAATACTCACTGGAGGACAGAGTATAAAGATCTAGCAAAGTTAAGATATTTTTGCCAAAATGCTCTCAGCCTCTTGTTGAGATCAAGCCCTGGGCCTTTGGAGTGGAAGCACTGACTCCAAGACCTTAGACTACCAGAGAACTAACTCTAGAGAAAATCAAATAGTGAGAACTCACACAAAGGAAAGCACTTGAATTCAAACCCAGCATCACCCAAGCACTAGTAGCACCCTGTGCAGGAAGCCTCATCTAAACAACAAACAAAACAAAAATACAAACCCAATCATCAGCAGACAGGATTACCACCTCACTCAGACTTGCCCATCAGATGAAAAACAAACAAACAGACAAAAACTCAGCACAAACCTCACCCTATACAAGCTTACACAAACCACTGGACCAACCTTAGGAGGGCAGAAACCTAAAGGAAGAAAGAATTCAACCTTGAAGCCTGGGAAAAGGAGACCTCAAACATGATAACTTAGAAAAAAATAAGATAAAAAGGCAGGGAAATACTACACAAATGAAGGAACAAACTAGAAACACAGAAGTCCAAATAAATGAAGAGGAAATAGGCACACTACCTGAAAAAGAATTCAGAATAATGGTAGTAAAGATGATCAAAACCTTGAAGACTAAATGAAGAAAATGCAAGAATCAATTAATAAAGACCTAGAAAAATTAAAGAATAAACATACAGAGAAAAACAACACAATTACTGAAATTAAAAATACTCTAGAAGGAAACAATAGCAGAAGAACCAGTCAGTGAGCTGGAAGATAAAATGGTGGAAATAATTTCGAAGAGCAGAATAAAGTAAAAAGAATGCCAAGAACTGAGGAAGTCTCAGAGATCTCTGGGACAATATCAGACACACAAACATTTGAATTATAGAGGTCCCAGAAGAAGAGGAGAAAAAGAAAGGGTATGAGAAAATTTTTGAAGAGATTATAGTTGAAACTTTCCACAACTCAGAAAAGGAAATAGTCAATCAAGTCCAAGAGGCACTAAGAGTCCCATACAGGATAAACCCAAGGAGAAACATGACAAGACATATGCTAATCAGACTAACAAAGACTAAACACAAAGAAAGAATATTAAAAGCAGTAAGGGAGAAGCAACAAGTAACATACAAGGGAAACCTCAAATGCTTAACAGCTGATCTTTCAGCAGAAACTCTGCAGGCCAGAAGGGAATAGCAGAATATATTTAAAGTGTTAAAAGGGGAAAATATACAATCAAGATTACAGTACCAGGCAAGGATCTCATTCAAAATTGATGGAGAAATAAAAAGTTTTCAGACAAGCAAAAGTTAAGAGAATTCAGTACCACCAAAGCAGCTTTACAACAAATATTAAAGGGACTTATACAGTCAAGAAATACAAGACAAGAAAAGAGATCTACAAAATCAACCCCAAACAATTAAGAAAATGGCAATAGGAACATATACATCAATAATTACTTTTAAATGTAAATGGATTAAATGCTCCAACCAAAAGACACAGACTGGCTGAATGGATACAAAAACAAGACCCATGCTGTCTATAAGAAACCCACTTTAGACCTCAAGACACATAATGACTAGAAGTGAGAGGATAGAAATATATATTCCATACAAATGGGAAGCAAAAGAAAGCTGGAGTAGCAATCCTCATATCAGACAAAATAGACCTTAAGATAAAGATTACAAGAGATAAGGAAGGATACTACATAATGATAAAGGGATCAATCCAAGAGGAAAACATAACAATTGTAAATATCTATGCACCCAACATAGGAGCACCTTAATACACAAGACAAACACTAACAGACATGAAAGGAGAAATTGACGGTAACACAATAATAGCAGGTGACATTAACACCCCACTCACATCAATGGACATATCATCAAAACAGAAAATTAATAAGGAAAGACAGGTCTTAAATGATACATTAGATAAGATGGCTCTTATTGATTACTTCAGGACATTCAACCCAAATGCAGAAGAATATACCTTCTTCTCAAGTTCACATGGAACATTCTCCAGGATAGACCACATCTTGGGTCACAAATGAAACCTCAGTAAATCTAAAAAAAGTGAAAAAATATCAAGCATCTTCTCCAACCACAACGCTATGAGACTAGATATCAATTACAAGAAAAAAACTGTAAGAAACACAAACAAACACATGGAGATTAAACAATACATTTTAAATAATCAACAGGTTACTGAAGAAGTCAAAAGAGAAATAAAAAAAACTTCTAGAAACAAATGACAATAAAAATACTACAACTCAAAACCTATGGGATGCAGCAAAAGCAGTCCTAAGAGGAAAGTTTATAGCAATACAATCCTATCTCAAGAAACAAGAAAAACACTAAAGACAAAACCTAATTTACACCTAAAACAACTAGGAAAAGAACAACAACAACAACAAAAAAAAATCCAAAATTAGTAGAAGGAAAGAAATCATAAAGATCCTAGCAGAAATAAATGAAAAAGAAATGCAATAAACAATAGTAAATATTAATAAAACTAAAAGCTGGTTCTTTGAGAAGAGAAACAAAATTGACAAGCCTTTAGCCAGACTCATCAAGAAAAAAAGAGAGAAGAATCAAATCAACAAAATTAGAAATGAAAAAGGAGAAGTTACAACAGACAATGCAGAACTACAAAGAATTGTAAGAGACTATTATGAACAACTATATGGCAACAAAATGGATAATCTGGAAGAAATGGACTGATTCTTAAAAATGTTCAATCTTCCAAGACTGATTGAGGAAGAAATAGAAATTATGAACAACCCAATTACAAGCACTGAAACTGTGATCAAAAATCTCCCTAAAAACAAAACCCCAGGACCAGATGGCTTCACAGGAGAATTCAATCAAACATTTAGAGAAGAGCTAATGCTCATTCTTCTAAAACTCTTTGAAAAAACTGCAGAGGAAGGAATATTTCCAAACTCATTCTATAAGGTCACCACCACACTCATACCAAAACCAGACAAAGACAACAATAAAAAATAAAACTACAGGCCAGTATCACTGATAAACATCAATGCAAAACACCTCAACAAAATTTTAGCGAACAGAATTCAGCAACACATCAAAAAGCTCAAACAACATGATCAAATTGAGTTTATTCCAGGAATGCAACGATTCTTGCATATATGCAAATCAATCAAAGTAATATACCATACTAACAAACTGAAAGATAAAAACCATATGATCATATCATTATCTGCAGAAAAAGCCTTTGACAAAATTCAGCACCCATTTATGATTAAAACTCTGCAAAAAATGGGCATCAGTTTAGTTCAGTTGCTCAGTCGCGTCTGACTCTTTGCGACCCCATGAATCGCAGCACGCCGGGCCTCCCTGTTCATCACCATCTCCCGAGTTCACTCAGACTCATGTCCATCGAGTCCGTGATGCCATCCAGCCATCTCATCCTCTGTCGTCCCCCTCTCCTCCTGCCCCCAATCCCTCTCAACATCAGAGTCTTTTCCAATGAGTCAACTCTTCACATGAGGTGGCCAAAGTTCTGGAGTTTCAGCTTTAGCATCATTCCTTCCAAAGAAATTCCAGGGATGATCTCCTTCAGAATGGACTGGTTGGATCTCCTTGCAGTCCAAGGGACTCTCAAGAGTGTTCTTCAACACCACAGTTCAAAAGCATCANATAAGTAAATAAGTATCCCAAGATGACTTATATCTGACCATTCTCTCTTGTTCTAGCCTGATGATGTCACATGCCATTCACTTTTTTTCTTTTTCACAGTTATCAGTGTTCTATGTAAATGTCTGATTTGTAGAGACAACATTCATATAAGAGGTTTGGAACCTGAGTCAAACAAGAAAACACAGAAATATACTGGCCCAGTGGGAATAAAAGTATCCGTTTATTACTAGGACAGTGAGCACCCAATAATCCCCTAAATGCAGAGTTTGTTGGTAAAAGCAAAACTGGAGAAAAAAAGATTAAACTTTAAGACAAAAGGGGCCTCTGCTCCCATCACAAATCTGTGTTGAAGCTAGAACACTCAGGCATGTCTATGATAAATGGGCCCTCAGAATGGACTGCAAGTCTATTCAGGCACTGGGATGGATTAGGTCCGCTGTGGGGCAGCAGGGAAAGGGGGGAGTTACCTACCTCTTCCCCCTTAGCAGTCATGCTCAGGGGGCTCTTTCAAGAGAGTGGGAGAGGAAGAGACTCCTATTGCTTTTGTCCAGACAGTGGGAGCCAGAGGAAGTCAAAGGTCTTGCCTTAGACGCACTTATCCTTGTCAGTCAAATGTGGCCAAGGAATTTCCCAGATTCAGCCCAGTCAGATTAATCAGGAAGTCCCAATAAGAGGATGTAGAGAGGCAGAAATGTCTTCCCCACATGGTAAGAGGTGCAGACACGTTTGGTGGAAGGCAGAGGTAGACAAATAGTATATAGAATGCCCAGGAAATCTGGATTTCAGACAAACATAATCTCATAGTATAAGTATGTCCCAAATACTGCATGGGACATGTACTAAAAAAATGTATTCACCATTTATGTGAAATCCAGATGAAACTGGGCATCCCATACTTTATGGGATAAAGCTGACAGCCCTAGAGGAAGAATCTTCTTCCACAGCCTAGGTGTTCACCTCCCCACATCTGAATTAGAATCCCAGGGTTCTAGAAATGGAGAACTTTAAAATCACCCAGTCCGTCTGCTTAAATGTATCTGTGATGAAAGTGAGGAGACCCAGAAAACTGCAATAGCTTGACCCAAGGTAACACTTAGGGCAGACCAGGGCATAAAATACATCTGCAAATCCTATCTCCCCCTCTGCCACCCTAAGCCCCTTTGTCCCTTAGCTCACTAGCTCCTGAATTACATGAAAATTCCCTAAGGGCAAAGAGAAGTATTTTTTTAATACCTTCTCTCAATGCCTAACACAGTGCTTTATGAGCCCTGGCAGCGCAATCAATACTGTGGAGTGGCAGGCCGTGGGGCCAAATTACCTGGATGACTGCCACCTCGCTCCTCTCCACTCGCAGTTTCTGTGTCCTGTGTTGCTGAACCTGTATGGAGGGGTTGCTGGGAGGTTGGCACAGCGTCCAGCCAGGTGTGAAAATTGTCCCTGCCCTCCTAAGAGACTGTGAAGTATGACTTGAATAACACACAGCCTTTGGGGAGGATCCTCTCCACTGAGGAAATGGGTTTGAGGAAAACACAGCTGAGACCTCCGAGCTTCTGGGAAAGGAGTCGTATTTTCATCAGAAATTTCATCTTCCTCCACAGCGAATCTTTGGCCAGAGCTGCCAGCAAAGAGCCAGCTGGACTTGGAGTTCCTTCTCTCCTTTCCCTTGCCTCCCTCTTGTGGACAAGCAGACAAGCAGTTAGCACAAGGGAAGTGAGGAGGTGAGGAGCACTTACACACATGCTCAGACTGGTAGATCCATGTCTCTGCCAGCTATGGCACTTGCCCACCTTGCCCTAGACTGCCTCGGGCATTTCTCACAGCCCCCACCACTGTGACTTTTCCTTGTTCCCAGGACCCTGATCATCTTTCCGCAGTCCCAGCCTCTCCTAATTCCTTCTTCCTGTTCTGGACCTCCTTCCACTATAACCCAACCAAGATAGGCTTCTTGGCATTCTAGTGCCCCAGAAAGTGATTCCTTACTCCTCCATGGAATAAACTGCATCATTTCAATCAGAAGAGGCTGCCCCGGGGACTTCTCTGGTAGTTCCCTGGTTAAGATGAGGGTTTGATCCCACATGCCGTCAAGCAACTAAGACCGGGAGTTGCAGCTAGAGTCCGTGCAGAGCAACAAAAGATCTTGCATGATGCAACTAAGACACGATGCAGCCGAATGAACAAATATTTTTTAAAAAGAAGCTGTACTGTCTTAAACAGGATACTGAGATGCTTAATGATGATAACATTTGGCCTTCCCCAGTGGCTCAGTGGTAAAGAATAAGTCTGCAGTGCAGGAGCCACAGGAGACAGGGGTCTGATCCCTGGAGGGCATGCCAATCCACTCTGGTATTCTTGCCTGGAGAATCCCATGGACAGAGGAGCCTGGCGGGCTACAGTCCATGTGATCGCGAAGAGTCGGACACGACTGAAGCAATTTAGTATGCATGTACATAAGCACCTTTTGGAAGCACATACATTATCTTATTTGCATTCATACTTTTCACAGCAAACCAACAAAGTGAACACAGTGCTTATGTACATTTTACAGATGAGGAAATCGGGGTTTGGAAACATCAAGTAATACACTTGAGATTTTACTGGGATTCATACTCAGAAAATCTGACTCTAGCCTCTAGAAAGCCTTGTCCAAGAGGACTTCCTGCGGCAATGGAAATGTTCTGCATTGTTCAAAGTGGTAGCGATGAGCCACAAGTAGCTACTGAGTATCTGGAATGTGACTATTGCAACTGGATTTTAAATTTTATTTCATTTTAATTTACATAGCCACATTGGACTAATGGCTGCTCTGTTGACTAACACAGCTTAGAGTATAACCCCTATGCTATTCTAGTTACTTGCTCTCCCCTTCCCCATATACAGGCACATGCACATCCTCAGTGGGTTAGGGAGATATTTTGCTTGCATCATTCCCCAGGGCCCTCACTCCACACAGATTTAAAGGACACCCTGGTGAGAAAATTAATAGCTGAGTTATGTCCTCTTTGATATAATAAGGCAAGGTGAAAGTGAATCTGTGAGGTAAGAGATAGGACATCTTATCCTCGCTCTTCTAGTGATAAGTCCCATCATTTCTCTGGGCCTCAGTTTCTGCCTCTGGACAAGAACAGGTTACACTCCCTGATCTCAAAGGCCAGAGCCAGCTTTAGTGTTCTGCAGTTGGAACGTGCCCCACAGAACCCTTCTCTGGTTCTCAAGGTGGCACGCTGAAAATAAGAGCCCCAGCTGAGGAGTCTGGCACCAACAGTGATTACCCGGGGGAAGAGTCAGCAAGCACGCTTGATTGTGCACACCCAACACCCCATAATATATGGGGTTCTTTTTTTAGAACCCTAATCAGAGATTCTATTTGCATAATTAACATCTTTAGGAATAATTGCAAATGACACATCTGTTCACCATCATCCCCTCCTTGGCAAACTGTGTGTAATAAACACAGCTTCTTCAGCTCTGAAAACACTTGGTGCCTGTCCTTTGCTTGTTGCTTTAGTTACTTTTCACCTTGGGGCTGTAATAACCCCATGTGACCTATTCCTGCAAGCTCACAGCCTTGCTGCCAGCGGTGTTCAAACCAGACTAGGACTTGCTTGGGACAACTGCCCACCTTGATGGGCTACAGTGTATAAGTTCTTAATCTTGGCTCCCTAAAGATGCTCCCTAAAGGTTTCAAAAAATGCACATTTTATGAAGTTCTGAGTGAATATACTTGTGTATGTATGTTTTGGGAGGTGGGTTCATGGTTTCCATTTGAGTTTCAGTGGATCTCCATGATCCAAAAAATTGTTATAAACCACATGCTTCATGATCTCATTCATACGAAAGTCCAGAATGGGTAAGTTTATGGAGATAGAAAGTAGATTGGACTTCCCTGGTGATGCAGTGAAGCAGTGAATAGGAATCTGCCCACCCATGCAGGGAACACAGGTTCAGTCCCTGGTCCATGAAGATTCCACATGCCTCAGAGCAACTAAGCCTGCAAGCCACAATTACTGAGCCCAATTACTGAGCAACTACTGAAGCCTGCACTCATATGCTCCAAAATCAGAGAAGTCCATGCACAGCAAAGAAGGGTAGATCTGGATTGCTGCAACTAGAGAAAGCCCACATGCAGCAATGAAGACCCAATGCAACCAAAAAGAAAGATTAGTAGTTCTTTAAGGGAAGGGTGGAAGGTGAGTATGGATAGAAGAATGAGGGGGTGATCACTGAAAGCTACAAACTTTCTTCTTGAAGTGATAAAAATGTTCTAAAATTGACTGTGGTTGCCCTTATCTGTGAATATACCAAAAACCACTGAATTGTTCAATTAAATGGATGAATTGTATAGTAGGTGAATTATATCTCAATAAAACTGGTTTTTAAAAGGCTAAGCACCCCTGTTAGAGAAAAGGGCAATAGGTTGTGGGTGTCCACAGACTGACAGGCTGAACCCTCTCTGTTCCCAGAAAACCTTGCTCTCATTGTTGTCCAGTTGCTCAGTTGTGTCCAGCTCTTTATGACTGTATGGACAGCAGTATGCCAGGCTTCCCTGTCTTCCACTGACTCCCAGAGTTTGTTCAAACTCATGTCCAATGAGTCAATGAGGCCATCCAACCATCTCACCCTCTGTCTCCCCCTTCTCCTCCTGCCCTCAGTCTTTCCCAGCATCAGGGTCTTTTCCAATGAGTCANCCTGTCTTCCACTGACTCCCAGAGTTTGTTCAAACTCATGTCCAATGAGTCAATGAGGCCATCCAACCATCTCACCCTCTGTCTCCCCCTTCTCCTCCTGCCCTCAATCTTTCCCAGCATCAGGGTCTTTTCCAATGAGTCATCTCTTTGCATCAGGTGGCTAAAGTATTGGAGCTTCACCTTCAGCATCAGTCCTTCCAGTGAATATTCAGGGTTGATTTCCTTTAGGATTGACTGGTTTGACCTCCCTGCAGTCCAAGGGACTCTCAAGAGTCTTCTCCAACATCACAGTTTGAAAGCATCAGTTCTTCAATACTTAGTCGTCTTTATGGTCCAACTTTGATATCTGTACATGACTACTGGAAAAACCATAGCTTTGACTATAAGGAGTTTTGCTGGTAAAGTGATGTCTCTGCTTTTTAATCTGCTGTCTAGGTTGGTGCCAACCACAGGTCTTTATTGGAAGTAAGACCACTTCTCTGCTGGATCTCCCATGAGGTGTGAATTAAAGTCATCAGGAGAGCACTCTAGACGAGTGCTTCTCAAACTTCAATAAGCCTATGAGGTGCTTGATGATCTTCTTAAAATGCAGATTCTGATTCATGTTCTGGAGTGGGCCACAATTCTCCTGGTAGTCCAATGAATACACTATGAATAACAAGACACTAGACCAAAACTGCATTAGCATGCTTTTGCCTCTATGGAATCTTCACGCCACCTAGCAGGGTGTGAATTAAAGGCATCAGGAGAGCACTCTAGACGAGTGCTTCTCAAATTTCAATAAGCCTATGAGGTGCTTGATGATCTTCTTAAAATGCAGATTCTGGTTCATGTTCTGGAGTGGGCCACAATTCTCCTGGTAGTCCAATGAATACACTATAAATAACAAGACACTAGACCAAAACTGCATTAGCATGCTTTTGCCTCTATGGAATCTTCACGCCACCTAGCTACTTATGACGATACATAATTTCCTGAGATATATGGCCCTTTCTTTCTGACGGTGGCTTTCTCCCCAACCAGCTGATCTATTTTCTCGCTTCACGGAACCAAGCTGAAGTGCTTGGAACCCTCAAGGGACCCCTTTATCCTTCTCGCTTAAAGTCTAAGCCAGATACAGACCCAATCAGCTCATTAGTTTTATTTCCCCTCAGTTCCACAATGGCCCAATTTAGCTCTTCAGAATGAGGTTGCCGTCTGCAAAAGTCACACCTAGCTCAAACAGAACTTCAACAAAATAACTTATTCCATCTGTGTGTTGCAAATGTAAATTATCTTGTGGTCGTCTCACTAAAAGATTTCTCTTCCCCAGTACTGGATAGGGAAGGAGGGGACCTGATGTTTATTTTGAACCAAGGGGATATTCATCTAAAGGGGGAAGGCTGTGGATGGTTTCCATGAAGCTGTTGCCTCGAGAAAGAATAGACTTCATTAGACTTATTCAACTAGAACAAAATCAGACACTACAGGGATTGAACGGTGTAGTAGATTAAGGGCTGGTGCTTGTTTCTCTACATTGAATCTAGTCTGGCCCCATTATTTTTTTCACCAGTCGAATGTGGCAGAAGTGCCACTGTAGGAACTCCAGAGCCCAGTCCTCGAGAAGACTGGTAGCTTCCTCCCTCTTGAAACACTTCCCTAAAAATGTCATATAAAGAACCCAGTCTAGCCAACTCGAATGAGAGGCTGATGGAGGAGATCAAGGTACCTCAGCTGATAGCCAGTACCATTTGGAGGGCAGACCCATGAATGAAGCCATGTTGGACCTCTTCCTCCTCACTCCCAGTTAAATACAGACACTGACATGAGACCAGGTGAAAACAACAGAGGAATTACTCAACCACCATACAGAACTGTGAGAAATAACACATTCACTGTCGTTTTAAATCACTACATTTTGAGATGGTTTGTTATACAGAGTACATAAATAAATGAAATGATGAACTAGGTAACATCTAAACATGCTTCAAATATAACTCTGTGTTTTGAGAAATGTTAGGTGGTGGTGCTCTTTCTTCTATTGCAGCTCTCTTCTCCATTAACAATCAGTTGGGTTCCACTTGTGTGGATTGCTGATCTGCCACATGAGGAAAACAATGAATGCCCCCAAAGGGGCTCTGAGGAGGTCATCTTCAGTGACTCTAATGTAACAGGCTGTCTTATTTGAACTGCTGCAAGATGCTCTATGGGGCTAGGTTCAGGTCCTCTCCCAGTCAGGAAGTGCTGTGCCTGGAGCTTTGAGACCTCATGGACTGCAGCACACCAGGCCTCTTTGTCCATGACCAACTCCCAGAGTTTACTCAAACTCATATCCACTGAGTCAGTGATGCCATCCAACCATCTCATCCTATGTCGTCCCCTTCTCTTCCTGCCTTCAATCTTTCATCAGGGTCTTTTACAATGAGTCAGTTCTTCGCATCAGGTGACTAAAGTGTTGGAGCTTCAACTTCAGCATCAGTCCTTCCAATGAATATTCAGGACTGATTTAATATGGACTGGTTGGATCTCCTTGCAGTCCAAGGGACTCGCAAGAGTCTTCTCCAACACCACAGTTCAAAAGCATCAATTCTTCAGCACTCAGCTTTCTTTATAGTCCAACTCTCATATCCATACACGACTACTGGAAAAACCATAGCTTTGACTAGATGGACCTTTGTTGGCAAAGTAATGTCTCTGCTTTTTAATATGCTGTCTAGGTTTGTCATAACTTTTCTTCCAAGGAGCAAGTGTCTTTTAATTTCATGGCTGCAGTCACCATCTGCAGTGATTTTGGAGCCCAAGAAAATAAAGTCTGTCACTGTTTCCACTGCATCCCCATCTATTTGCCATGAAGTGATGGGACCAGATGCCATGATCTTCTTTCTGAATGTTGAATTTAAACCCAACTTTTGGGGTGAAATGTCCTATAGATATGAATTAGGTCTAACTGGTCTATTGTATCATTTAAAGTTTGCGTTTCTTTGTTAATTTTCTGTTTAGTTGATCTGTCCATAGGTGTGAGTGGGGTATTAAAGTCTCCCACTATTATTGTGTTATTGTTAATTTCCCCTTTCATACTTGTTAGCATTTGTCTTACATATTGTGGTGCTCCTATGTTGGGTGCATATATATTTATAATTGTTATATCTTCTTCTTGGATTGATCCTTTGATCATTATGTAGTGGCCTTCTTTGTCTCTTTCCACAGCCTTTGTTTTAAAGTCTATTTTATCAGATATGAGTATTGCCACTCCTGCTTTCTTTTGGTCTCTATTTGCATGATATATCTTTTTCCAGCCCTTCACTTTNTGATTCTGGCTTGTGCTTCCTCCAGCCCAGCATTTCTCATGATGTACTCTGCATATAAGTTAAATAAGCACTGTGACAGTATACAGTCTTGACGTACTCCTTTCTCAGTTTGGAACCAGTCTGTTGTTCTATGTCTGGTTCTCACTGTTGCTTCTTGACCTGCCTACAGATTTATCAGGAGGCAGGTACTGGTATTGTTGTATGTAGTCTGGTATTTCCATCTCTTGAAGAATTTTCCAGAGTTTGTTGTGATCCACATATTCAAAGGCTTTAGTGTAGTCAATAAAGCAGAAGTAGATGTTTTTCTGAAACTCTCTTGCTTTATCAATGATCCAACGGATGTTGGCAATTTGATCTCTGGTTCCTCTCCCTTTTCTAAATCCAGCTTGAACATCTGGAAGTTTTCAGTTCCCATACTGCTGAAGCCTTGCTTGGAGATTTTTGAACACTACTTTGCTAGTGTATAAGATGAGTGCAACTGTGCAGTAGTTTGAGCATTCTTTGGCATTGCCTTTCTCTGGGATTGAAACAAAAACTGACCTTTTCTAGTCCTGTGGCTACTGCTGAGTATTCCAAATTTGCTGGCATGTTGAGTGCAGCACTTTAACAGCATCATCGTTTAGGATTTGAAGTAGCTCAGTTGAAATTCCATCATTCACCATCATTAGGCTCAGCCTCTCAATCTAACCATGCCAGAAAGTCTGTGGCAGTAGTAAAGAGGGAGGAAGGTGCTTCAGATCAACATGGCTTTCTTGGTGTTCTGGCCAGCACTGGGCAAGGGTCAGCGGAATTTTTAAAAGGAACATAATCTTGGTCTTTGCCCTCAGGAAGCTCAGGGCCATTGAGGGGATCCAAGACTGTCACACCACTGGCAGGGATGGAACAAGGCCTAGCACAAGGCAAGTCTGTATGGAAAGAGTGCTGAGCAAAGAAGAAGAGGTGGTGGGTAGGAGTTAGCACAGATAGTAAATCAGATCCCTCAGGAAGCTCAGGGCCATTGAAGAGATCCAAGACTGTCACACCACTGGCAGGGATGGAACAAGGCCTAGCACAAGGCAAGTCTGTACGGAAAGAGTGCTGAGCAAATAAGAAGAGGTGGTGGGTAGGAGTTACCACAGATAGTAAATCAGTTTGCTGGGACCCCTGTAACGAAGAACTGTCAACTGGCTGCTTACACAACAATCGATGTCTCCCAGTTCTGGGGAATCTATCTTGGAAATCAAGAATCCTTCTGAGGGCCAAGAGGGAAGGATCTGTGCCAGGCCTCTTTCCTCAGCCTATTGATGGCCAGCTTCCCTGTCTGTATACCTGTATCCAAATTTCCCCTTTTTATAAGGACACCAGTTATATTGGATTAGGGCCTACCCTTATAACATCATTTTAACTTGATTACCTTTGTAAAGACTCTTATCTCTAATAGGGTCACATTGTGATGAACTTGAGGTTAGGACTCCAATATGTCTTTAGGGGACAGAGTTCAACCTATACCAGGTGGCTTCAGACAGGACTTAAAAGACTTGGAACATGTGCTCGTCTGAAGATCAGGTCTCCTGGCCCATATGGGCATTCTGGGATTACTGAATAATGCCCCAGGAAACCACTTTCAGTATGTGGAACATCTTCAGGGCCCGAAGATAGTGTGTTGGGCGGGTTCTGTTTATGCATGTTCTGAGTATGGGGGCAGCAGAATCCTGGCCACAGTCATGGGCATGGGCTGAAGCCCAGCCCTCAGATTTTCCCACAAAATGGAAAAACTTCTGGCATCCACATGAGGACAGTAGTCGAGACTGATTTAGAGGGCAGAAAGCAGCCAGAGTAGGCGAAGGGTTGGTGGGGGGTGCGCAGAGTTGGGGAGAGAACTTTTCTCCCTGTGTCCACCCCCACATACAACAAACACAGGAAATATCAGATACCTTAGGCTGCCTACTTGGCTGGCTTATGGGTAGAATACAAGACAGGGTGGGGGAAGGAGGGCCATGGGGCCTGGGTCTTACATTCATGAAAGGGCTTTATTCTAGCTTTTTGATGTTATTTCCAAATGTTCGTTACAGGCTGACTTGTATTCTCCAAAAATTCTGAACCCCCAGGCTTCAGGATATAATGTATTTTGAAACAGAGTTTTTAAAGAAGTAAAGTTAAAATGAGGCCACTAGGGTGGGCCTTAATCCAGCATGAGGGTGTCCTTGTAAGTAAGGAACAGCTGGGGACTTCCCTGGTGGTCCAGTGGCTGAGACTACCAATCTCAAGGCAGGGGGCCTGCATTCAAACCCTGGCCAGGGAGCTATATCCCGCATGCTGCACCTTAGAGTTCACATGCTGAACTAAAGATGCTGCACCCCACAGCCAAGATCAAAGATCCCTGTGCTGCAACTAAGACCTGGTGCATTCAAGTAAATAAACATTTTAAGAAGAACAAATGGACGCAAACACAGAGGGGACCACATGACAATAACACAGGGAGCAGATGGCCAGCTACAAACTGAACAGAGAGGCCTCAAAGAAGGCAGCCCTTTAGACAGCTTGATCCTAAACTTCCAGCCTCCAAACTGTGAGACAATTTCTACTGTTTAAGCCGCCAACTTTGTAGTACTTTGCTATGGCAGCCCTTGCAAATGAATACAGTGTTAAATCCATATTCACATTGTCTGTGTTTTTAACTATTAAGTTTTAAAATGTAAATACTTCTTAAAATACTATAGCATTTAAGCTTTTTCCCCCAGTACTTTTAATGCATTGGAAACTACCACCACCACCGCCCCTCAAAAAAATGAAAGTGGCCCAGGAGTCTGTAACTCTCAGCAGCCCCTGGGAGATTCTAGCAGCCCAACGGCCAGTGTCTGGAGATCTGGAAGGATGGTGTGTCTGGACACAGCCTTCCTATGTGGCCCAAGAGCCAGCTGGCCCCATTACACCAAGAGCTCTGGCTTTCTCAGTAGCTGGCAGCATCCCAGCTTGCCTCCTCCCCACCTCCCCCCACCCAAAAACCATCTGGAAAATGAAAATAATGTCTCTGCTTCCTACCAGGCTCCAGAGACCCCATGAGAGACAGGGAGAGATTATCCAGTAAGCCCCACACATTCCTAGAGAAGGTTGCCCTGGAAGGGGCTCTTGCCCAGCCTCCTTTGCCCTAAATCACAGAAGCAGACGCTTATCAGGGATTTCTCCAGCAGTCCAGGCCTGGCCGCCAAAGCTGCTTCTGCTTTCAGCCCACCTGATGGAAGGCGAGGCTTCCCATGGGCTCCTCAGGACCCCCAGGACACCCTCTTCTTGCCCGGATCCCCTCCCCCTGCAGACCAGCGGAGGCTTACCCACCTGAGAGGTAACTGTGGCAGAACTATGCAAAGGCAGCTGTGCTCTGCAGTCACCTGGGTATTTCTTATGCAGAGTCTGATTCAGCAAATCTGCCCAAGACCCCGAGCTCCTGCCTTTCCCCTTGGTCTTGCAGATGTCGCTGGCCAGAGTGGAACAGCGCTAGACTGCACAGCAGGAGGGGGTCCTAGTCTCCAATGCATTCCGTCGGAAGCCTGCCCATCAGGCGGCTTCATCCTTGTTAGCAGGGAAGCGTGATGCTCTCTGGCAGCCCTGAGGCAGGTGCAGGCCCATCTGAGCTTCTGTCCAGCCATGTTTCCTTGCACTTCAAGGCGGGCACACAGCCCCGCAGTCAAGGCAGCGTTGAACCGGCTGGCAGTCTAGCACCACCAATTGACCTTTAAGTTAGGATGCTGCCTAGGAATCTATAGGTGGGCACAGCTAAATTTTGGGGTGTCCCTGAGGTACAATGCAGCCCCCTCCAGATGGGCTTCTCTGCATCGTCCCTCCCTCCAGCGGGGGCTGGCCAGGCCCCAGGGTGGCTTCGTTCTGGGTAATTGCACTTTCCCTGGCAGGGCTCGCAGGCTCATGAAATTCATCTCTTGCCAAAGGCAGAGGATCAGCTGGCAACAGAGAGCATGGGCTGCAGCTAATCAGGTGCAATCATTTTTTAAATGACATCTTTCTCTCCCTAATTATCAAAATCGTGCAACTTGCTTTAGAAAATCTAGAAAACGTTGAAAAACAGGAGGAATAATCCTGCAATTCCATAATTCAAAAATAATCCATTTTAACATTTTGAAAAATGTCCTTCCAATTTTTTTATGTGCTTAAGTGTCATCAGTGGAGAAGGCAATGGCAGCCCACTCCAGTACTCTTGCCTGGAAAATCCCATGGACGGAGGAGCCTGGTAGGCGGCAGTCCATGGGTTCGCTGAGTCAGACACGACTGAGCGACTTCACTTTCACTTTTATGCATTGGAGAAGGAAATGGCAACCCACTCCAGTGTTCTTGCCTGGAGAATCCCAAGGATGGGGGAGCCTGGTGGGCTGCCATCTGTGGGGTCGCACAGAGTCGGACACGACTGAAG